>QVRM01005271.1:0-76881 GCA_003439945.1 Dermanyssus gallinae
GTCCGACAGTGGTAACGAACAACTAGATGGAGAAGACGTTGAGGGGTATGCCCCTCGTGAATCTCGTGCAAATGATGATGAATAAATCCATGCTGTTAATAAAATGTATATACACGTATGCGTACACGTTCCTATTGCTGCTGCTGCCGCCGAAGGCAGGCGAGACATTTCGACAAAGTACGGCGCCCTCCGGCACAGCGATGTGATCGGGCGGCCTTACGGCAGTCGTCTGGCCGTGAAGGCGGGCTTCGTGCACTGTCTCCGGCCGACGCCCGAACTCTGGACGTTGTCGCTGCCACACCGGACGCAGATTCTGTACGCGCGCGACATCTCGCTGACAGTGTTCCAGCTGACCTTCGGCCGGGCAGCGTCGTCGTTGAATCGGGCACCGGGTCGGGATCGATGACGCACTCGTGGCCAGAGCGGTCGCTCCCCACGGCAAGGTTTACACGTTTGACTTTCACAAGGTATGTAACCCCGAATGAGGAAGGCCCTTTCTCTTCGCTCATATATATATATATATATATAATATATAGACTTGAAGGTAAATATATATGTCTATTAACTGAATTAACTGAAGTCTATTAACAGAATGGGACAATCAAGAGAGCAGTTACCGCATACACCAGTAGCAAAAGCTACCCCACAGCAACTGCCTAGGTCTGTAATATTGTGTTGTCGTTATTACGATATCTACGATATAAAGTATTGAATCCAAAACGTCAACGAATATATATATATATATTCCGTTGTATCTAGGCAAAAGCAAATCTCTTTTCAGCAAGTGCCTTCACTCTATGCGTATGTTTGTTGTTGTATTTTTATGTTGTGTTGTTGTCTGACAATGGCTGAGTTACTAGCCCCGCCGCTTTAACGTGCTACGACTATTCGAGTCGTATCTCGTTGTTGTAGTAAGAGTCAGTTTGTGTAATGAGCTGGCATTTTCGAAATACCTCTTGGATACAATTCACAGTGATCTTGAGTTGTGAGTCTATCGTAATCTAGTATCTTCATCGTTATTGAGAAGAGGCGCAATCGACGAAGAGAACGCGAAGTCCGAACTGTGAGACTTTTTCAGCTAACTACTATGCTATGCAATTATGAACTTTATTGCTGTCCGTCGGCAAGCTGACAAGTGATAAATAAAAAAAAAAACAGTCGACTGTGTTTGTGTGAATGCGGCTTGCTCTTCTTCGGAAACCTCGGAACATTGACCGGATAAAACAGCTTCGAAGTGAGCTCGTACAGAAGGAGTTCTCTGCGCACGGCTTGGCCGACGTGGTTGAGTGCGCTCACCGCGATGTGTGCGCTGATGGCTTCGGACTTACCGGGGTAGCTGATGCCGTCTTCCTCGACCTACCCCATCCCTGGTTGGCAATTCAGCACGCCATCGATGCTCTGAAGGATACCGGCGGCAGGATCTGCTCATTCTCACCGTGCGTGGAACAGGTCAGTATTTTGCCTATAGCCTATCGCAGGCGATTCTAGTAGGCGATCTTTCCACGAGCTAGTTAAAAGGTCTGGAGCTTTCTTTACTCTAGATAATTTAAGTGCCTCATGGAAAGATCTTTGTCTATGTAATGTTTCCCGTTTTCCATGCATCTTAGCTTTAACGAAAGTTGACTGCTACAAACTTCTACGGAAGAGGAATCAAAACGTTGATCGGGGGAAAATCAACTAATAACATTATAAACAACAATAACAACTTACTTATAGGAAACTTCTACGAAATATGAATAAAAAGTTGGTCGGGGAAATCTCAACTATACAAGTATAAACAATAAAAACTTTTTACTACGAAACTTCTACTAAAGAGGAATCAAAAAGTGAAGAAGGGCGTTCAAACGCCCTGAACATTTGATTCAGGGCGAAGCGTGCAAATGATAAAAGTGTAAACAATAAAGACCCACTACTGGGAAACTTGTACGAAATAAGTGAAATCCATCATAAAGTGATTGGTCGTCGGGTGAAATGCTTGCTAAAACCGAGGATGCTATCTCGACGCCTAAATATAAATGCCAGATCGTAGCTGTATCGTGTTCAGAAACTATTGAGCGCGTATCTGGTGTCTGGTCGTTCGTTGTAGGTTCAAAAGACATGCGATCAGCTGAACAAGTTGCGATGCGTCGAAGTTGCGACGCTCGAGTGCCTCGAGAGGCCGTACGAGGGAAGCATGTGTACGTCGTCAAGCAAGGTGCTGCCAGCAAAGAGCGACAGCGTGGCGCCGTCGACTACTTCGTGACTCGAACTCCGCCAGAGGCCGGTGAATCGCGTGGCGGGGCTGACGGCGATGAGTGCGAGCCAATGCTTGGTAACGGTAAAGAAGCACTTCTGGCACTCAAGAAGACCGTAACCTGGAGGGCGATGGTGGTGCTGCTGCTGCTACTGGTGCTGCTGCATCGACAATGGCGGAGGACGATTCCGGGCCCATAGGTGAGTATGCGAAGCGAAGCTTAGTAGAGGAGGAGATTGATATGCGGTTAACACGAGCTGCCTGTTCTTTAGATGTACTCATCGTATTTATTTCACTCAGATTGAGTGTGCATATAACATAATTATACAGAACATAGAATTATACATTTAGCTGCCGCGGCGTGTTATTCGAGAGAGGCAGTGCAGTGATCTCTCCGCAAGGGCCAGGCAGGCAGACGCATGAAACTTCGTACACACCTGAGAGCACAGTCGACAGATGCACTCTGTGTACTCTTCGTGAAAGCTCGTATTCGAACAAACCACGTGATGATAGTTGACAAACCAGGTTCTTTAGATGTTATCCCGGAAAAGAGGGTGGGAGCGAGTGAAGAAAGAGAGGAAAGAGGGAGACCGGATTTGTGACGCGACGTGACATCCCATAAACAGATCGCAACGTGTACTTACATATGAAACACACGAGGCTAATGCTGTGTTGCTTGATGTGTTCCAGCGGAGGCGGACCGAATCGACAGAGACCTCGATAAAAGGCTCCACCAAGAGACATCGCCAGGAAAAGCCATTCCTGCCGGGCAAGACGAGACTTCTGCGCCATTCCGTCAGTGAAGATACCTGGCCATACGGGCTATCTCACATTCGCCACGTTTCTCGGCCGAAAATCCGGTTCGGGCACCGTTCAGCACTAGTCGTGCCGAATTAATTGTGGTACCCTATTTTTTAGTCGCAGGTATATCGGCAATATTTCGGTTATGACAATACCATGACAAAAGTCGCACCCCTTCCACTGAGACAGTGTACATAATTCATCCGGGCTGCGTCCTTCCTACAGTGATCAATCTCTAGTACTGTAGTACTGTAATTGACGGTTCCAGAACGGAATAGTTGGCGCTGATTGCAGGCGTTGGCTGATGCAATCATCCCGCGGAAACATGGTTACCTTGCATTGTTGTCTGTACTAGCAAATAGGCGAAGAAACAAACATAAACACTCGTGAAGGTTGCTTTGAGATGGCGAACACGAAGGAAGCGATTAACCGGGATGCTACTGAAAAGCAAAACTTAACTTAATTTCCTAGATTTGGTACGAAATTCGGCGAAAAACTATTTTTGCTATTCTGCGCGCGGACACAGTGCGTATGCGTTTAGGCGGAGAAGCCACCAACACGGAGGGCGCACTTAACTGACACGACGTCCCGCACTTATAGTGACAACAAGAACAGTAGCAGTACAACAAATGTAAACGAAATAAGTAAATATCAATGTTTGTATCTAAACGTTTTATTCATTAGACCAGCACACTTTCCATAAAATTTGAAGTGATTGCACGTACATACCAAAACTACTACGGCCTTCCGGTTTGCTTTGCTTTTAATTAATCAGCTACACACAGGTCAAGTTCGCGCCAATGGATGGCGACATCTTTTATTTAAGTTTGCTTCAAAAAGTGAACCGAATTCGGGGGAAGAGCAACGACTCTGCATCACGTTCTACTTCTGGTGATCAAACAGTGTCCCGAAACACTGTGTGTAGGTCGTACCGTCGGTTTCGCGCGAGGAGACCGAAGATGACCCTCGTTCGGAAAGGCTTTCGACGTCAATAATAAAAGAAAACGTTGGAAAAGTTCGTGATACTAGATCGTACTCAACAATAGCCAATCACTATTAAAGATCAGTTGTAACAATCCTAATATATATTTCATTCCAAAAATGTTGAATTTCGAGCAAATTCATCGGAAAATTTCCGAATTGAACCCTCAGGCGGTAGCAGAACGAAAGAGTGATTCAGGAGACGAGTCATGAGTGTATGACCACGGCATCGAGACCTAAGCCCTATCATTCCAGTAGTGCTTCTAAGTAGAGAGCAGATCTGGGTAACAACTCTTAGAACCTCCATCACCATAACGGACAGGGTACACATCGTTACCGATTTCGGATTATTTGATTAACAAGACACTCGATTTCTATATTTCCTCAACTTCTCTATCGCTGAACACTGGCTCCGTGTGGCGCATTCCTCTTTGAGAAAAAAAATATATAGATAACAATTCACAAGAGCAACTCAATTCGAATCTGAAAGAGGCGTTTAAAAAATGTTTTGAAGAAAGGAAAGAAAGTAGCACAAGTGCATTGCAGTGGGATTTTAAAGGGAAGAACACTTTGGAAAATTATGTAATTACATTTTTTTTAAAATTTAAAAATATGTATTATAACGTTTCGATTTATCTCTTTCTGTATATATATATACGAGTATATGTATATACGGCACAACCAGAGCTCGCCTAAACGCCGTGTCTGCCAAGAATTCAGGCGTCTGGTTACACGTCGCTTCCCAGTGTCCCCATAGGTACTCTTCTTGACGATGAGACGATTCGCATAGCAATAGGCCTACGACTAGGGGCAGATCTAATTAGCCCCCATCGGTGTCAATGTGGTTACCCCGTCGATAAACTAGAACATCATGGACTATCGTGCATCATTAGCGCAGGACGACGCCCGAGACATGCCGCTATTAATGAGACCAGCTGAGCATACACGGAAAAAAACTGAGACACAAGGTGTCTCAGTTTTTTTCCGTGTATGCTCAGCTGGAGTATTAGGTTCTCGAATTTAGCCTTGTAGCACAGTTGAATGGACCAAAATAAAGAGTAGGTGATGTCGTATATACCGCCCATTATTATTATTATTATTATTATTATTATTATTATTATTATTGCGCGTGCCCGTCGGCGTTCTCACCACCGCTGATTTGCAATGGAGGGGGCGGTGGGAATCCAAACCCTCGTTTCTAGGCCGCCGGACTACAATTTGTAGGAGAACTTGTCTAGAGTGGTCACAGAATGTAAATTCCCAGTGTGCGTTTCGTCGTTGGACTTCTGCCGACCGGACGAGAAACTCGACGCAACAACAGTAAAAGCCAAGCGGTAGGAAGGGTACCAGAGTTATGAAGGTGGCGGCCTTTACAATTTTAATGGTCGTGTTCGTTGCTTCTTGAAAGCTGTCATCGGCCTCTACGCCAGGCTCTAACGTCCCCGGCGAAAGAGCGCATCCTAATGAATTACTTTTATGACGGTATTTGAAACTATGTCAGAGTAATTGCTTCTAAAATTCTATAATCTTTTGTCGTTTATTAGCATTTATGATTCAAGCTAATATTATTATAATTGGCTGGAAGTCAGCAGCCATGCTGCCACAAGGACTGTCGGGGACACGCCAGGGGACACTGTCGGGGGAGAAAAGTTTTGGATCTGAAGACACCACTTGCGTTCATTCAAGCATGCCGCGTTCATTAAATAGCCCCTCACTACCCAATGTCCGGCTGTGCAGAGGCTGTTGTGGTCATTCGATTAAGGTTACATACATGAAAGTTGGGAATATAAGTAATACTGGGAAGATAAAGTTGAACAAGTCCGACGACCGGTTGGAAACCTGGAGATTTTCAGTGCCTCTCACCTCTAGTCTGGTCTGGAATGTGACAATCGCCATATCTATATCAGATACAGAGCTCATAGATGCCATCACCTGGTCTGTTCGAATATAAATGTTCACAGAGTGCATCTGTCGACTGTGTTCTCAAGCGTGTACGAAAGATCATTTGTCTGCCTGGCTGGCTCTTACAAAGAGATCACTGCATGGCCTCTCTCAAATTATATGCCGAGAGCAGCTGATGACAGTATAAGTATCAACGCAATATGCATGCTCAATATAAGTAAAATAAATGTGATGATGTTTAAATGACCCCTCACAGATAACAACACCACTAACTGTGTTCTTTCCAAACAACAGGCCAAATAGATAGTGACAACGCAGCCTTCAAAGTTTTTGTTTATTGTGTCTGTTTTGTTTATTTTTGTTAGATACATTTTTACTTTGTTACATTATATGATTATGCAGTATATACAAGTGCGGCAGCCAAGTCCGTCCTTCGGGCCTTAGCGATAGAGGACATAAGAAAAAAAAAAAAATATATATATATATATATATATATATATATATATATATTCCAAATCGAGGGAAAATAAGCATCCTTTGTTATTTAAAAAGGATTCTTCTTGCTTATCTATGCTTGTAAATCTTAATGTTTAAGAGCAATAGTGAAATTAGTAATTCTTGTTATACCGATATAGCTGGCCGAGCATCACATCATAAAATATGTGGTTGCGAGAGAACGAGTTGTTCGATATATCATAATTTCTTGACCATGAAACTGAAGCCAAATACATTTGTCTAGCCTTAATGCCTACATAGTACGGTACTATTTTGCAGATTCTGTCTTGCGGCGAATGTGCTACCAGTATGGGGTATTACCGCATATGACAGCTGTCGGTATGACAAGATCCGCGGGGGTTAACTATTAATTTAATAGCATTCTCCTCACATACAGATACATTTAGCTCTCTGATCTAAACCTACCGTTGCACTTAGCTGTTCGCTCTGGTAAAAGAACCACCTCGGCACTTTGGTGTATATTTGCACACGTGATGAACGGAGGCAGCTTTTGAACTCTTGTGCCACGTTAGCAAACACGAATCGCTTACTGGAAAACGACTTACGCTGATTACGCCTAACGAAATTGAGATAATTTTAAAGCCTAGTTAGTTTGCCCCTCGTAGTATTAGCGGTTCTGAAGCATATATATCTATATATATATATATATATATATATATATATATATATATATTGCAGTCTATTCGTTTAGTTGTTTCCGTGCGCTGATCGGCAGTCAGTTTGTAAGTGAGTGTAATGATCGCAGTGGACATGTTCCACCTCGCTCCGTGTGTGTAGACAAAGCGACGGAAGCACCGGGAACAACAAGAAGATATGCCCCCGACCGATTCTTCGTCGGTTCATACTTAACGCATTCGCATATGCTTATGCGCGTTACGTCGGAATGGGGGCCACCCTCTGAGCGACGATACAGAAGGCACTATTGAAGCGGTCACCGTAGATATGACCCTGATTTCGTAGGTGGCGGAACGAGTGCACGCGAAGACCGGCGTGATCCATTGCGCGCGTCACCATGTCGTCCGTCAGCGGTAAACAATCAAACGTTGTCTGGCCTACAACAGCAGCAGAACAGATAGCACAACACCCACAGCATGACGTTATTTGTACACTTATATCTTTGTTTATATGTATGTATGTATATATATATTTATATATATACATCGGGACAAGAAAAGCTGCATCACCCATCACACTTGAATTTATGCATTCTTTGTACTTAAAGCAGTCACAGTGTCATATATTAAGAATGACTGCACCATTCTAAAAAAAATTGTGTAGCTTTAAGCCACGACCAGAATGTTGTTGAAGCGTTACCTCTCATTATCAACTATATAGAGCTGTACAGTAAACTGAAAAAAAAAACACTAGGATATTCGACTTCGGTTTAGTCATTTCTGTTCGGAGGTGTCTTATATCTCAAACCCATAATGAATTTTCTAGTCAAGTGCTAACAACGAGTACTGACAAATTGATATCACGCCATATCTTTGCTTTGGCCGGTATCCACTCATGGGCAGCTTCCGCCGGAGCGCGGCTTTGGACAGGAATGACCGCTTTCTTTATTTTAATATTTTCTGAATCGCCGACATACTGCTGTTCAGTTAAGCTAGTTAAGCTTCAAAGTGTTCTCCAATTTTTCACTGGGAGGCAAAAATTACATAACATGAATATTAGGCTCCTCAGGCACGCTGTGGATCCACACCTGACCACAGCCCAACAATAGACAAAATGTCGATTTTACGCGAGATCACGGAAATTAGATCGTTGATCAATAGTAAGGCGTTCTATTCTCGAAGAGGACCAGATATCTCCCTACGGTAACGATGAACGGGAACCAGTGTGTACCGGCGAAGAAGAGAGCAACTTGCGCGAAATTGCATTGTGGAGCGTGTCAGTTACGTGTCAGCGGCGGTTTGAGGGTCATAGTTTGGGGACCACATCCTTAGCTGAAAGAATCAAGCTCCTGCAGGTCGCTCAAGGTCTAGGGTTCAACATAGAAAACATGTTTGCCTGACATTGATTAGATTCGGGCACCCCGCGTGATGCCTGTTTTTGGTAAGGGCTAGAACAAAGAAATTAATTATTTTTTCACATATTTTACTTAACTTTTAATGAATAAAAATTAAATTCAAACGCAGTATTCTAGTTGTACTTTAAAGCTGATCTCATTGTTATTCGAATTTTAAAGTATTTTTGAATATAGCAGTAGTATTGTAAGTACAAAATGCGATGAGTAATACAATTGTTTTGTTCCGATGTGTATACATTTACAAAGAAAAATGAACAGAAACGCTCATATATATATATATATATATATATATATATATATATATATATATATATATATCGTTAGAGTTCTCACGATTAAGTATTTTATACTTATAAGCGTTGCTTATCGAAAGATAATAAAGACTCGCGTCTTTGTATCAACACTTCTTCTTGGTCATGCTCAACCGTGCTAAACATCCGTATGTAGAATGCGTGGGCATACAACGCGTATATGTGTGTTTATACGTATGTATATATACGTATGTAAATCCATTCGAGACTTAATAAACGTCGACCGTTTCTTTTTCGGTTCTTCTTGGATTCATCATTGAGAGAATCTTTTCATGTCCACTTATGATGGATGTATTTATGATCTCTAGACTTGTATACCTAAACACACATGGCCACTTTTTGCTTACGTCAAGGGCGCTTAGAGCCGCAACATAAGCTGACATGTGTGATATCTTGTGTTTACTCAACAGTCCTTGTGCTAACATGGTCGCTGACTCCTATCCGTATAGTTTATCATCTGTTCTTGATGGGCCTCGCCCAAAAAATGTCGATCAACAACGGGAATCAAAACGGCGACACCCCGGTAGATGACAGCCATGGCTCGCGCACTAGTCCCCTAAACAACGCCGCCACTATGCTTTATCAAGTATTCTCAATAAGCTCAATTGTACTTTGACAAATGTTCCTAATATTTCGTGTTTTAGACCAGATTATTGCAAAATACATTGCGCGTACGTAGCTGATAATATACGCTCTCCTGAGCGTCGTAACTTTGAGCTTTTTTTATTAGAACACCTCACTGGTACACGCGTGAGGAGAGTGTGTTGCGGATAAGGCAAGATGTGGGAATCTCGCAAGGAGACCCACTGGGCTGCGTCTACTTCACTCTTCTGCTTGCGGATTTTGTCGACAGGAATACCGACAGACCATAGCTGTGATGTATGCAGATGACATAGTAGCTGCTAATCTAACGCCTGGGTGCCATCAAGCGCATCCTTATCGGACGGAAGACGAAGACTGAGAAATTCGGACAAGTGTGCCAAAAACGTCACAGGCTGCGGGGCCAACTTTTGTGGTTGTCAACTTTTCCGGTATCTGAGATCTTGACTCAATTATAATGGAACGACCTTCATTGCGGACATTGTTGAAACAGTGCGTACAGTTCTAGGATCACTTTATGAAGAGAGAGAACCCGACGAAGTTCGGCGACTGTTCGTCCCGGCGGTAGTGGTACCTCAAGGTTGTTTCAATGCTGATGCATAACCTTGACAGAATATAAGGACACCAAACTTGGGCAAACTTTGATTTCTTGAAACGTTTTCGCTATGTACATGAAGCTTGCCAATGCGGTTAAGGAGCCGCTTCATGTATCTCATATGAGGCTGTGCGCCGGTTGTAAAATAAGTCGATTGAAGTTGAAGACGCTGCGTACAGTACAATTCGAAAGCTTTGCCTCGGAACGGGAAACAAGTCCGACGAGGGGTTGGAGACCCGGATATTTTTAGTGCCTCTAACCTCTGGTCTGGTCTTGCATGTGGCAGTCGCCACATCTATATCAGATACAAAGTTCATGGATGCCATCACCTAAAGTAAAGTTTTCGGGCTGACCCTCAGCCAAGATTTAACGTCCACGAAACTGTTTTTCACATTGCTTCATAGACGGACCCCCATAAATACAAATGTGCAACGGTGGGCTCGAACCCGCGCACCTATGTGTCTCCTCCGGTTGCGAGGCGCAGACTTAATCCGCCACGCCACCGGGCTCGACGGATGCCATCACCTGGTCTGTTCAAATATGAACTAAGTACACAACTCACAGAGCGCATTCGTCGACTGTCCTTTGAGACGTGTACGAAGTATCGTGCGTCGGCTTGCCTGGCCCTTACCAAGGGATCGCTGCATTGCCTCGGTCAAATGGCATGCCGAGAACAGCTCACAACAGTACAAGTGGAACTGTCATATGCACACTCAGTATGTGCGCGTACCAAACATGTCATACAATTAAGTATGAAATAAATTATCAGACAAATATTCTACAATGCTGATCGGCTCTATGCGCACGACATATTGGTGACTTACTAAGAAATGATTTCATAGGATGGAGCAGTCTTTTAAACTGGATTCGAGAACCAGACCGGCCACTCTTAAATTGGTTTGTATGGTTTCCAATTTAGACAAGGTAAATGCCGGAGGTGGATTAAAATTAGCCATGACACGAAAAAAACGTACACGGGCAATTGCCTTACGGAAAGTCTTTAAAAAAAAAGTTATTGAAGTCAAGTGCAAGGAACAATAGCTGATTAAAAGTTACGCGGGTGTCGGCAACCTGTACGGCATAATATTATCAGCTGTGATTTGAACTTCGTTTTTGTAGGTTGACGTGCAGATTTCAATCATTAGCTAGTTCAGCTTATTGGCTGATTGGAAGCGCGTTTGTAGTAAACTATACAATGCAAGGTTTTTCCTGCCTAATGTGTGGTGTCATCTGCAACAACTGTGTGTATGTAGACCGACGCAATAACAGCGTCCATGCGGCGCAGGATCGAAGTAATTTTTGTACCTGTTAACAAGACGAGCGCATTTCATGCGCATGTGCTGAAAGCGTGGCATTGCCAATCAGCCAACATTCTGTTGTCGCCCTTCAGTCAGTTTTGTACGTTTTGTTTCGCACAGATTTACCGCTCCACAAACGTCTCACCACTACCGAATCGCTATCAATGACCATCTATGTGCTCACGCTAACGCCCATACGCTTGTTCATTCACGTGTATATATGTATCCACGTCCATATATACGAGTAGATATATCCCTCGTACATTCCATCTACACCTCTCTTGTCTCGTTTTATTCTTCCGATCTCCCTTTTTCTGGTTATTTATTTATATATATATATATATATATATATATATATATATATAGAGAGAGAGAGAGAGAGCAAAATAGGGGAAAATATAAAGAGCCAATGTATTCTACGTGAGTATTTATCTATGTGTCCGATACTGCGCGATGGCATCGCTGTATGATTTCCACAGAAGAACCATGTTGTTTAGAATGGTCAAATGCAAAGACGTGGGAGGACTCGTGAAATCATATATATATATATATATATATATATATATATATATATATATATGTACATATGTATGTATATATATATATATATATAGTTTATGCATATATATAAAGTGATACTGGGCACCCGTTATTGATCGCAAAAAAAATAGCGCCGCGTCTACTATTGCAGCTGTGATGAGAGTATGATGTATGATCTTTGTTGCTGCGCCTTATGATTCCGTAGTAGAGCGATACCATCACATGTATCCGTCTCACGAGACCGAAGGCGATAGAGCAGCGGCAGCAGCAACAATCGGCCCCAGCCACCAGCACCGCCAATATCATACGCAAAATACGCCGTCATTGACAATTTCAGCGTAGTCGCGAATCATCGCCGTAGCTACGTAACCGGGTGTCGCCTTTTCTGGCGCCAACCGCAGCATCAGCAGAAAGCGAAACACTCGTAATGGCCATGCTTCGCGTGGTGCTGCCGCTAACAGCTCTAGTAACAGCAATAGTAAATGGCGTTAGAGGAACCACCCGCACCAGTCGATAAAGTAATAGTAGAACTTGTAGTGACTGTTGTTGTGTTGTTGTTGTCGTCGTTGTTGCTGTTGCTATTTCTATTGTTATTGTTGTTGTTGTTAGTGTGATAATGTTGTTGTTGTCAGAGTAGTCGCTCGCTCGTGTAGTTTTGGCTGAGAAGGCTGAGAAGCGTATAGCATAGAATGTTACTCTAGCAGCGGTAACCTCTGATGGCAGTTCTCTCTCGCTTTCTCTCTCTCTCTCTCTCTTTCTCTCTATTCTATTTTATGTCTCCTTCGTATTGTCTTCATTTGGAAGTGACGGTACGGCCATCGAAGTGTCTGATCTGGTTGATCCGCCCATGATGGCGATTCCGGCGACAACGGCGAGCATGGTGAAATCGCTCATAATAGGGGGCAATAAAGATGTAATAACACAACAACAAAAGCAACAATAGCAACAACAGCAAAAACAACAACAATGTTTACGCACGTCATGATCGCCTGTGACAGAACAACGTACTCCGTGCATACAGTCCTTAGAGAAGCGGGCTACTTCGGCAACGAATTAGGGTTTAGTGGGTTCTTAAATCCTCGTGCAGTGTCTTGTAATCTCCTACCTGCAATGCCTAGTACAATACAACTAATAGCATACGATAAGCACAATCGGGCGGACCTTCACTGTGCTCTATCGTAGACTGGATACTAATGCTATAATATTTGATTTTCGCTTGAACTATGCTAGCTTCCTTTTACGCTCCCCGTTTACGCTTGTATATAGGAAGTTGGTGAATGGCGTCCAAAACATGTTTCTAAGACGCCTGCGAATCAGGTGCCCCCACAGCGTGTTAGATGACGTTGATCCAAGTATCGACACACTTTTCATGCAGTGCAACTTATCTGTTCTACATCAATTACGAAAATGTGACTTGTTAGGACACTTTTTTGATGTACGCTCCAATAACCTAAGGAGTCAACGATCAATCACCTCAAAAGCCGTGGCCCGCGGAGAATTCGTGAACGGACTGTTTGCTTGGCGTATGGCCAAATGGGCCCATGATAATCCAAATAGTGCTCGCCTATTTGGTGATTAATTACGATTGTCTTACAGAAGTATGTATATTGATACCAACCCTTTTATGTGAAATAAAAGTGATGTTATGTTATGTTATGTTATATTATACTCGCATGTGCAGTAGTACTAAGCCAATGCTGTCCTAACTCAAATGCGATTCGAATGCACGATAGAGTAAAAACAGTGGGACCTTTCCACACGGTATGCTAACTTCCCTAAAACAAATCGTACGAATATTGTTAGTTAGCGCACGTGGGCCAAATGCCAATCGATCGTTACCGATGGTGTAGCCGGTGGTGCCGGTGAGGCCGCACTGCACGAAGAAGGCGCCAGGCTTGAGCATCTGGTGAGCGATCTTCCAGACGGCGTTCTCGTACGTGGGCACGTCGAGGCACGCCGCCTCGAGACACGTCGACGACACGACCACGTCGAAGCGGGCGTCGTTCTGGCACTCCTGTAGAACGTACGGCGCTGTCAGATCGCAGCGGCACGTCTTGCTCACAGCGTCCCGCGTTCGCCGGATGATCTCGTAGCCGCCGTCACGCCTGTTGCTGTTAGCCCAATGGCAATGAAACACAACGAAGCAACACAGTTCGTTTAGCTCAACCACCCGTCAACCGATAAAGAACGTGCATATATATATATATATATATATATATGTAATCGAATAATGGAGATAATTTTCGTTTGTAAATTGTGAACTAATCAGCCTAAATCTCTCGAGGGTGGGGGCGTCTAGAAATTAAAACAGTTTCCTTTAAGGGCAAGTATAGCGGTGGCAGACGGGCTCTAAGAGTATACCGTCGTATAGCGTCTGAGAGTACGGTGAAGAAAATTTTCTGCAAATTGGTTATGAAACAGATCGAGCGGTACGTGGCCGAAAGACACCTCCGCCGAAGCAATTTAGCTTCCAGAGAGGTCGGGAAACGCGTGATGCAATCCATGTAGTTCGGTCAGAGATAGAGCGACCTGTAGACCGAGATAAAAAAAAAAACCCGGAGGCCATTTGTCACAGATCTTTAGGAACGCACGCTTTGTGGACTCCCTGCGTCAAGCCTGCGAAAAAGCACCTCGAAATCTCCTGGTGAAGTCATCCTGATACGTAGGATTTGGCGGCTCTCTTCTGAGCGTAATTTCGAGCTTCTTGGGTGAGGACAGCTGACTGGTACAGGGTGAGAAGAATGTGTTGCGAGCAAATTATGGGTGCCCCGCAGGAGGACTCACTTAACTGCGTCTCTTCTGCCTGTCTTGACTCTTCCGCTTGCCGATTTTGTCGGCTATATTTGGCAGGAGAACCGAAAAGCCGTAGAAGTGTTCTTTGTCATAAAGGGCTAGAAAGAAACGCCATGAAGTCAATGAATATCACAAGACGAAGAGAAGAGGTGGATTAGCTGCCAAAGACGTTATAGTACGGCGGCTAGCCTATGGAATTTGTCAACTCTAAGCTGTATCTGGGGCTTCCACTCCATTATGCTAGAACGACCTTCACTGCGCAAATCGTCGAGACACTGCACACAGCTCTAGTCTCTCTTTATGGATAGGTAGGCGACGTTCGGCGACTGTCCGTCTCGAAGGCATTAGCCCTCTTCTACCTTAAGATTGTTCCAAGGATGATGTACGGTCTTGGCAGAGCATGGGGTTACCCCACTCGGGCCAACTTTGGTTTGCTTGAAAGGTGTTTCACAATGTTTAGCAGGTAGGAAGCCTCTCTGTGTACTTCAATGTGCACCGGTTGCTGAGATAATTCAATTGAAGCCGCGTACAATACTATTCGAAAGCTTGGAAAAGTCCGACGAGAGGTTGAAAACGTGAATATTTTCAGTGCCTCTTACATTTGGTCTGGTCTTGCATGTGACAATCACCACGTCTATACTATATACGTATTCCATGGCTGTTATCACCTGGTTTGTTTGAATGCACACTCTGTGTACTCACGAGGAGTACAGAAAGTGCATCTGTCGATTGTGCTCTCAAGCGTGTATAAAGTATCATGCGACTGCCTGTCTGGCCCTTACAAAATACTGTTACGCTGCCTCTCTCCAATGACATGCCAAGAGCAGCCGAAAACAGTTAAAGTATCGGTGTTATATGTATACTCAATATGAGTGAAATACATATGATGATTACATATCTTCTTCGCACCGAGGGCCGGACATGTCAAGACATCTAGGGCTTTCCCGACAGTACTTGCGCCAGTATGGCCGTTGGCTTTCAGCGGTATGGTTTATCATTTCATTTCATTGAGCATCATTTAACGAAAATTCGATCAACAACATAGATCAAACCGGCGACGCCTCGCCAGATGACAACTATAACTAGCACTCTAGCCCCCCTACACCAGACCGCCACTACGGGCTATATCTAGTGGCGGTTAACGTCTTTCCCCTCTGTTAACATAGGACCCTATACGAATTCGACGTCGGAAGTCGAGACAAAACGATTTACGGTAATCATACCTCGAATCTTTTCACTATCAACTTGGTACCAAATTAATCCCATGCGCACTTCAAAAAGTATTTTATTAAAGTAATGGCAAAACTTGAAAGTGTTGGACGTGAACAATAACAAATGAAGTTCCACAGGATCCCGATGTTTGCAATCTGTTATTAATGCGACAATTCCTTGCGCCAATTATGTTAGACGCTTTACAAAATCAAAATGTTCTTCATGCGTTCGAACACGCTAGTCGAACAAATCAAGATATCAGTTTTTTCTATCGAACACTTAAATATCGAACACTCAAATATCGCATATTTTTTAAAGCCATGTCCGGTTAACCACATATATATATATATATATATATATATATATATATATATATATATATATATATATATATATTGAAATGTAAATAGAGTTTTCGTAACTGAATTTGATTCGAAATTGAATCGATATGTAAGAACAATTTTTCTTTTTTTGGTGTGCTTGTGAGTCTGGACACGTGACCCCTTTGGCGGACACCAAGGAGCACGCTATGGCCCTTACGAAACCGTCCTTCATCCTTAACCGAAACAAGCTCCCTTCAAAGATGTGTATATATATATATATATATATATATAATTTTTCCCCTATTATCCGTGTACGGCTTTTCATGCCATGGGCCATTTCTTTAGTGTACCTGGACATTCACCTTGTCTAAACTGGGATCCATTAAAGCCAATTTAAGAGTGCCCGGTCCGTGTTGCGAACCCGGGTCTCCCGAGTGCAAGGCCAAGGCTTTGCCTTTAAGCCATCTTGCTCGGTAATTATGAGCAATTAAGACACTGCTGACAGACAAACTGTCAGCTTGAACGACGATCCGCCAGCACAAATGCGTGCACAAACGCAATATGACGTTCAACCAACCGCTAGAACTGACGTGGACTCCGTTATTTTACTTTCGTCTTCACTTTAGTTTAATCCTGCAGAATCGTGTCTGTATCGTCTACTGCATCGTCGGTAGTTGCTGTTCCAATCCTCCAGCTGTAATTGCTATTGTTGATGTTAGCGAAAGCCTACCCGCTGGTTTTTGAGCACAATTTTCGGCAAGGTCATTGCATAGAGATAAAGGAGAGAGAGAGATGGAACGCAAGATATATAAAAGAAGAAAGAGAAAACTAAAGAATAGGTAGACACCGACGAGAGAGCACAGACCTGGAAGTGTGCAGCAGCCCTTACAGCAGATCGGTGGTAACAGGCAATACACGCCGCCAGTGATTGTCACCAGTAAAAAGAAGGCAGCACCTTCCTGGCCCCCATCTTGTCGGTCGGCGCTCAACGCCAGGACACGCGGTCAGCGCTCAACACCAGCCAGGACACGCGGTCAGCGCTCACCACCAGCTAAGCCAACCCAAATGGTGGTGCTACGTTATAAGACGGCTAGGAGAACAAGGACGTTGTCGATGCGCTTCGACATTATCGGAAACTGACAGAGGTCTTTTACGGTCGATGACATAGGTTTAATGACAGACGCGTATGTGCTCTGCGCCTTCGCGCAAACGTACCTATGCCCGCATAAACCTATAAGCATATATATATATATATATATAGCCACATCAATAATTATAAAACACATCCACATTTATTAATTAGTAATGTGTCAATTACAATTTAGTGTGCATAAGAGTCATATTATGTCGTTATTAGGCTATAGATGCGTATTATTAGGCAACACATCTGCTACACGTTTAGATAAATGATAAGACTTTTAAAGTGACGCGCTGTGCAATTTGAGCAAGTTAGAGGTATAAGAGATGGAGACCCGAGGAAAACCACAAGGGGCCAGAGCTACCACTACCAGCTGAGCCAACCCGAATTGTGTATGTCAGGAAAATATACAAGCGTCAATGAAGTTGGAGTGCTTGCTTTTAAAACTTTCGGTCCTTAATTCCCGGTAACGCCTTGAATTTGAGACTAACCAGAATAGTCGATACAACAAAGCTCTTATGATACACGTGACAAGAAACAATTCATAATAAAGACATTTATAATAAACGTATAAATAATAAAAATACCGGTTACCAGATGGGTATTCCCCTTTTACTGGACGGGGTGAAAAATGCCCTACTCTTAAAATCTTTCGAACGTGCTGGACAAATTATTAATGTGTGTATGTGTGTGATGTACATGATGCACATGTCCATCACAATATGAACGCAATATATATATATATATATATATATAATTAGGGGCAACAACGGTGGCTGGGTTTAACCTTCGAGGCAGATAAGCGGGACTGCTCTTTCCCAGGTTTCGGCCGCATTTGACGACCTTCGCAGGCAACAGGTGGGCCTGGAAAGGCAACGACCATCGGTGGCCCGGGGCTGGAGCATTGACTCGAATCAGTCAGGCCCGATGCAGATGATTTGTCTGCAGGATGTGTGGTATTCGCGCACCCTCTCCTGCTTCCTCTCTAACCCATCTCTGCTATTTCATAGTTGTCTGTCAAATTGTGATGGATACGCATTGGCTACTGATCAGGGTGTTCGAAAGGGTTGCACCGAATTTAGCTGCAAAGCATGCTCATGGGGAACCGGCAAGGCACAAACCGCAGTCTCTCTTTCTCTCTCTTCCTCGCTTCCCCTCTCTCTCTCTCTCTCTCTCTCTATATATATATATATATATATATATATATATGCTATTGTAGTTTGCCATTAAAGGGATGTGAAGTTAAACTGTATACGGCGTAAAACACGTAAAGCAATTTGGCTTCTTATTGTCTCTTACCTTTTGTTCTCGAGCGCCGCCACAAACTGTGCGAGGAAGTTAATGTCAAACGCATCGGCCATATCGTTTCGCCACTTATTAATCTCGACGAGGTTGGCGTGGGTGAAGTCTGCCATGACAATGTTCCGAATGAAGGCTGACCCGCTGAGCGAGGCGTAGGCCGTCGGCCCACAGCCCAGGTCAAGCATCTTGAGGTGGTCGAAGAACTCGATGTCCGGATACCGGTACATTCGGGCTTCGTCCTCGAGCAGTTTCGCATACTGCCCGTTGAAGAAGTCGTGAAGACATTCGAGAAAGAACCGGTGCACCGAGGTGAACTCTCGCATCAGCTGCTGGTAGAGGACCGCGTTGAACTCCTCGCGGTACCTCCGGCGCAACTCGACATACACCTTGAATTTTTCTACGGGCTCCACTGGAATAGCGAGGTGACTCCTGAGCTGCTTCTGACGTTTCAGTGAGTTCGAGCGCTCAAGCGATGAGCTGTTGGGCTGCTCGCCGAACCTCACCACCTTGCCCGTGTGGCCCGTCCGAACCATGCTGAAAAGTATGGGGGAGAGCAGTTTGGCGAGGGTTATAGAGCGTTTCGAGAATCAAGCGGTACTTAAAGAGAGTCTTACCGAGGTTTGGGAGCATCTGAAGTGAAGCACGTCGACATTTATCGGTGTACATCGGTTTAACTGCATTCTGTTCTGTTTGAATATACATACGCTCGCACACATACATTTTCACACTCAAATATATATATATATATATATAAAAGTAAATTATCTCGAGAGCGATATAGGGAATTTCAGAGCTTGTTGAATTTTTTGAGTGAGACACGCCCCGGAGAAGTCTTACGTCGCAGTAAGAGTGAAATTATTAAAATTGGTGACACTGGTGTAACTGTCCGGCGTAGGAGCTCAAAATGTGTCAGTACCACACCAGTCAGAACCACTCACGTTCAAAACCTCAACATAATTTTGCCGTTCTTTCATCACAATGGTGTCTTCTTAACAAGACTCAAATATCTATGGCGCTCAACATCGTACGAGCGAATCGCACATCCTTCACAGCAGCCACACAAATCCTCTCTAGGCAGATCTCCTAGGACCTTTGAGATAAAGAACTAGCTTGAAGACTTTCCGTCAATTAAGCTCTGTACGAGGAACTACTACTATTCAATAGAACAAAGAGCCTATGCAAATAAAGTCAGCAATAGGAAGCAATTCAGGCGGGCCACCTGCACAAAATGAATACTTCCTAATTTGAAAAAAATGGTACAGTCTCAAACAAGGCTTTCACCTACCCACTCGCGCAACTGCTAAAAAGGAACGGTAGCTTTTTTTAGCTTTACGTTCACCTCACTGGTAAAGCTATGCCGCCTGTGCAGCTTAGAAAGGCTGATCACGTAAGACACTGCTACGAGTGCCTTTTTCAATACTGAGCGAGAGCAACTGTCTTCGAACCTAAAACTGGGAAGGCCCCTGACATGGCAAGCCCTTGTTAAGGCGCTCCTCAAGGATCATGCATTCTGGTTCATGGTGAGAAGATTCACAGAATTTGTCTTTGAGGTGAAAATAACCGCCGCACAAAGTCGAGCATAAAGTGGCCAGGTGAAGTCATCTCAAATAGATAGTACCGTGGCCACTCTCGACAAGGAACATAAAGAACGACTGGATTATAGTCTGTTTGCGGGGATCACATTACCGTGGCTTTAACAACGATGCATCATGCATTTTACTAGTCAATATCTATACATTGTTTTTCTTAAATCGCAAGGCATAGGGAATGCAATTATACAAGTAATTATGCATATATATATATATATATATATATATATATATATATATATGTATAATTATATATATATATATATATATATAAAGGCCCCCTTACGCTCAAACTGATTCAACGCGGAGGCAGAAGCCTTAATCTTTCAACAGGAGACTCGAGAGCATCCGAATTCTTACGTCAGAGGCTGTCGCTTGACATCCAACGAGGAAATGCAGCGTCTGTTCGGGGCACATTGCTGAACTGGGCTAACCCTGGGTTAGAGAACCCGTCATCACACGTTCGCACGGAGACAATTGTCCACTCCAAAGTGCTAACATAACGAACTAATATAAATAATAAATCATCATTCAGTTCTTTCCCTATATATATATATATATATATATATATATATATATATATATATAGCTGTCACATATCTGCGTGGCCGCAGATACGAAACTTGCTTAGGTACGATTCCAACCCACTATGACAACAGGGGTGGCATACGGCTATGGCCCACATACGTCCACAGCCTACGGATAATGAGCGATCGAAACGTACAACTTTGTGACGTCGACGGGTGACATTAGCGGAGGCGTGACGGCTAGACAGACACCTCGCCCCTTATAGCCATAAGAATGAACGTGAATTCCATTCTAACTCAGAAAGCTCATACACACACATAACAAGAAAACAAAGAAGAAGGCCAAGTCTACGAACAGCAATACAAAAAAATACGTACAGGCTCAAGCACCAATTACGTGTTTTTTTTGTTGTTGTGAATAAATAGACAGACACACTTACGCCATTGTAAATAAATAGACAGACGCACACAGCTTTACACAAATGATATATACCTGTTTTTCGGTAGTACAACTTAGACTCGCTTGCAGGTTACTAACTAACAGCAAACCATCCAACGGCCGGATGTCACAAGAGCGGCAACCCGCGAATGTCGCTATATATATATCCGTTATGTGGCGCCGTCGCCCCGTTGAAAGCATGATGCATATGCCACATGCACGGCAGATTGGAGATCCAGGGCCAGGCCTGACACACACACTATGGTTAACTAGTTAACCAGCTCATGAACTACATTGTCCTGGTATAGTAAGTGGTAAGATGTCTATGATTATAATAATAATTATTATTATTGTTATCACATAACACCATCATTATCTAGCATCGTTATGAAGATTGGCTATATGGCAATTATTATTATTATTATCCAGGCACAGCTGATCACTCACTCGTTCACGTGCACGACGCACTACGTAACACTAACAGTAGAGCACTTGCTGGTAGTGTATAACGTATCGGCTATGCAAAGTCGTGAACGCGCCGATAGTCTTTACAGCTGATGTTGGCATTCGTCGTTCTGCACCGTAGGTAGTAGAAGTCGCGTTAACACTCTGTGATGATGTTAGCGATCTTGTATCGCGCACACAACAAGATCAGCGGCTATGATGACGTGAACACCAATTTATTAACAACAACGACGACGACAACAACAGCAACAACAACTACACCACGAACAACGACGGCAACAACAACAACAACAATAAGAACTTTAATAACAAAAATAATGGTAGGAGGAGAAAAAGCCTCAGCTCTATTCGGAACGCCAAGTGTTGAGGTAAACTCTGCCTCAATAGCCACTGGCGACAACAAATCCGGTCCTCAGCTTCTTCGGATACGCGCGAACCCTGCGACATAGGATAAAAGGCGGCGAGCGACAAGTTGCTGTTCTGGCGCAGCTTTGCGTGATGAATGAAGATCTTCTACGAACAAATGAAGACTCGAAAATGTTTGTCGTGCTTAGTCCCGTCACCGTAGCTGCAACTGTTGTCGTCGTCGTTGTCGTCAACGCTGTTGTTATTGGTGATTTTTATGTCGTTGCTGCTGTTGTTGTTGTTCTTGACGTTTATATTGTTGTTGACGATGATAATATGATGATGATGTTGATGACGATTATGATGATGATGTTTTTGTTGCTGCTGCTGCCGCTGCTATATTGTCGTTGGTATTGTTGCTATTGCAGCTGGGCTAAATGTTGTCGTCGTCGTCGTCATCAGCGTTGTCTCTGTGCCAGCTCAGTGATCGACAAGCCAAAACAAGACAAGCCAATGGGCAATAATAAAAGAAGAAGTCGCAGTGGCTGAATTGGGGGCCCAGAGGGCGGGCCATTTCCTTCTTTCGTCCGACCCACCCGACCACCCGACCCGACCACTCGACCGAAAGATCGACCCATGCATACACATATATGCCGACTCTCAGAGATGGTGGGCGCGCTTTCCACTCGACGAGAGAGAGTGTTTGACGCCGAAGCAGCAGCAGCAGCAGCCGAGCCCCGTCAACGTCCTTGCCGTAGTTGTCGTTGTTTTGGCTGGTAGTGATGTCGCCGCGTTGACGTCGTTATTATTATTATTATTAATATTATTGTTATTGGTATTCTTACTATTACTAGCGGTTAACTAATGAACAGCTGTTGGTGTTGTTTGTTGTGGCTGTTCGACGGGCGCGCTCTTGACATGACGGCTGCTGCTTTTTCTTTTTCTTCTTTTTCTTTTGTTGTTTTTGCCGTTGTTGTTGTTGTTGTTGCTGCTGTTGTTGCTGCTGCGGTAATTGTGTTTATTGCCCGTTTTGAAAAATATTTGTTGCGGTCGTTGCTGTTGTTTTTGCTGCTGCGAACTCTGTTTGTTGTTGTTGTTGTTGTTGTTGTTGTTGTCGGTGTTGTTGTTGCTGTCGTTACTGTTGTTGTTGTTGTTGTTGTTGTTTTGTTGTTGTTGTCATTGTTGTTGTTGTCGTTGTTGCTCTTGTTGTTGTCGTCGTTGTCGTTGTTGTTACTGCTTGTAGCCACGACGGTGTAGCCGTAGCGGCGTGAGCAGCGGCAGCGGCCAATAAGCGAATGTCCTTGGTCTCAGCCAGCGCGCATTGCAGTGTGGTCGCAGCTGTTGTTACTGCCGTTGTTGTTACTGCCGTTGTTGTTGCTGTCGTTGCTGTTGTTACTGCCGTTGTTGTTGCTGTTGCTGTTGTTGTTGTTGTTGTTGTTGTTGTTGTTGTTGCTGTTGTTGTTGTTGTGGTCGTTCACCGTCGTACAGACAGACGGTAGCGACCGATCACTACCGCCTCTGCCTCTCCTACTGCTACGGTTGTCATCATGGTCAATTGTAGTCGTTCGACCGACCGGCCGCGTCTTACCGGGGCTGAAAATCATCACTATCATAGTATTCGTCATCACCACCATCCACCATCGTCTCCGATCATCCTCGATCTGAATTCAGCCGTTCCATGTTGTAGCAACAACAACAACCTGTTATAGTTGTGCTGCAGTAGCTGTAGCGGCGGCAACAACAACAACAACGACAACAGCAATAATAGGAACAACAACAGCAACAACAACCACAACAGCAGCAACAACAACAACGGCCATAATAATTCGACACAGCTGTCCGACGATCGAGTATAGTCACAGAGGACAGAGAAAGGGATGGAGCGAGCTAGACAGAGATAAATAAGAAGAGAATGGAGGGAATACGCATATATAATCGGTCCACCACGTGGCCATAATGGCAGCAAGCAAAACACGGACGAAGCTGCTCCCAACAGATACAAGTCGACAGCCAAAAAGACAAACACAACAGCGATCGTACGAGCAAAAATGACCATATTAATCAGAATTATATTCTGTACGCTGTAGAGTACGCTGTGTTATACGTGTATGGAACGCAATGCAATGTTTTAGACTATATAAATAACACGTTTGTATACTATATTCGCCCGCCTTTTTTGGTCTGGGACATTTTGGGAATGGCTGAATACGGTCAGGACCGGCAGCTATCGGCACCCCGGGTTCCTTCTCCCCCCCTTGCAGTAATCTTTCCAATAAAATGCAGTTATTTCAATGTACATATCTTTTAAATTATGAAAATGACCAATCATTGTTGCTGTTGTGTCTGACGTTCATAATCGTATTTTTCCCGATTCACGATCTTGCTCCAAAAATAGAGTTAGAGATAGTTTCACCTATAGGACCCGGTTATGGGGAGAATGAGAGAAGGCATGAGGGCTTTAGTACGTAATACAAAGGCCTTTGAAGCCGCCGACCTTCCAGCCGGGGTGTCGTCACGAAAAGCGGACCGAAAAGCATTCCCCCTCCTGTATAAAAAGGTCCCCTCCTGTAAAAAAAAAAAAGAAAATATTATTCCCCCGAATAGGGTCTTCGCGTAGCTTCGTGGCGTCCTATGGCGTCATGCCCTTAGATCTATAGTTCTAAATGTCGGCATTGTTCTTTAGTCACCAATTGTTGTGGTTGTAATCGTCTGTCTTATCTGTCGTCTGTTAGGTCATAAACTAACCACAGCTATCGTCTATAATGAGAAAAGAAGCAAATAAATCAAAGAAAACTAGCTAAGGCGTTAGCACATAAACATTCAAATAACTAAATCGGTAAGAAGAACAAAGCTAGTTTGCAGTATAATATCATATCATATCATATCACCTTTATTGAAAAAGGGGTATTACAATAGAAGCAAAGTCGTTTTGAATCTGTGAACGACGTGCAATATATAATCTAGTTGATTGGCTACTAATAAACAATGACAGACAGGTGAAACGCGCAAGCAGCGATCGTAGTGCTTACTTGGGCTATTGCCGCGTGGGGCGGAAACAACGACAACGAAAAAGAAATGGAGAGAACACAAAACCACTGTTCACCAACAGCCGTTTATACTGCTGACCTGTTGCTACTGTCGTTAGCGGCGTGCAATAGGGGGGAGGGGCTCATTACGCCAAGCAGATAATTAATAATGATCTCTGTGCATGAGTGCCATTCCAATAGCGACGCGCAAGATAGTTTGAAGTCGTTGTGCTGCCGACGGCAGAGAAAGACAGAGAAAAAAGGACTGAGGAAAAGAGAAGCATCCAGAGAACTGGAGAGTCAACGCTCTATAAAAAAAAAAAATATATATATATATATATATATATATATCGCCTAAAGGGGTTGACAACGTCATTAAAGTCTCTGTAGCCGTAAACACGCGGAGCGACGGTGCGACAACAACACAAGTGCGCCCTTAGGCAACAGTATCTGCGTGCACGTGTGGAAGCAGAATGGACAGGAAAACTACTGTAGAGAGTGTCCAGTCATTTGCTGGTTGCACGGTGTGTGCTACACATCGGCAGATAATTGCAGAGATGGCAAAAGTGAAGGCAGAAGAGGACAAGTAGTGGGGCATCGCCAACGCTATGCCAACCATGCGGGAAACGTGCATGACAAAGGTGCAAAAAAGACTTACATAACAGGATCAAAGAAAGAGAAAGCCGCTTTTGAAGAGATGGAGAAGAAGAAGTTATAGGGTGATCAAGCAGGAGGAGGATTGATCGAATGGCCTGGCAGCACCGAGAAGAGGAAAAACAAACGCCAGCCTAGACAACGTGCATCTGCTGCAGCTGGAGAGGGCAGTGTTGACAAAGATGAAAAAGGCGAGGCTAGAAAAAAAGGGTGACAATCGTAGAGGAAACGATACTGGTCGTAACTGCTGCAACAGCCGACATGGATCAAGTCAAGACGTGGATACGGGGAAGACAGAGAGAGAAAGGCAACAATGAAGACGAGACTAGCTGAGGACGAAGTGGTGCATCTGGAGTTGAGCCGATATGACAAAGACAAGAAAGTTGATGGTGCTGACGACGATGACAAGGGCGTCGACGAACAAGTATGCGGAGGCGGCGGTGGCGGCCGGCAAACGGCGCTGCAGCAAACAAAAGCCCATGTTAATGTAGTTGTTGTTGCTGCTGCTGCGCTAGAGAAGATTACGCGTCAACAAAATAAACAGCAGCAGCAGAAACAGCTAAGGGCAGGAAAGCAGCAGCAATAACAGCAGAATTTGCTTCTACTAGTTGGAAAAAGGGTTGCAATTGTTGGCGACTTGAAGAAGAAGAAAAACACCGCTGAAGCCATGGCTTCGGATGGTGTCCACTACTGTGAGATGGGTGCTCAGATGGCGGTCCGCCCAATTAGTCGGAGAACATGCGAATGCCTTGGAGTGAATGAAATTACCACACAGAAAGTGACTGGGCCGCAAATACAGGAAATGCAAGGAAAATATCGACGGCGATTTGAATATCGGGTACTAATACCGATCGGATGGGGAAATAGGGGCACCGCGAGGAGGTTCAGAGGTTGGCCATGGGCAACCTTGTGGATCTTGAAATATGTTAAACCGACTCCAAAAACTGGATTAAAGAGTGAGAAGGGTTAGAAGGTTCAAGCACTTTTCGCACAGATAGCTTGCTAAACATCAAGGGCGCTGGGAGACGTGGTAAGTAGGGGTAATTGCCTAGTCTTATAAAAATAAATAACTATGTATAATGGTAGTAACACATACGCATTTATGTGAGGCAGAATTCCACCGGGGCTTCATTGATACAATTGGTATGGGACAAATATAAATACGTAATTGATACACTTGGCATAGGGCAAATATATATCAATCATATTTATTTCATTCAGATTGAGTATAATATACAGTTTAAAGACGTTCCTTCATAATACTCTATCTTCTTCACGCTTCCGGCGAGAGAAGTAGTGCAACGATTTTTTTCCAGCGCTGTGCATTCCATTGCATGGTACTTGGTACACCTCTGCAGGCAGAACCGGCAAGAGCGCAAGAAGGTAGTGGATAGAGATCCGGGTAAAAGAGAATAATACTGGCTAAAATAAATGCAGGCAAAAGCAAAGGTCCAACATTTGGTACAATAAGGAATAAACGACAGAATTAACAAGCCCTTAGTAGTTTATATTCTCAACATATGTGGTCAATGTGTACATAAAATAAGTATATTCGAAGTGGACACAAAATAAGTGTATTTGTTGCCAAAGGATGACGTCGATAACAATGCCGAAAACTATTACATCAGTTACTTATCGTATTTTCATGCACATTTTTATGATCCGAGTACATAATAGGCTATAATCAAACGATAAAAATATGGAATGGCAATGCAGGGTAACGAATATAAATAAGACAATCGTATTTTTTATTGAATTAAATCGTTAAGATATCTAGGATGCGGAGAGTTGGGTTGTATTGAGATATTTTTGGACCTACAAAGGCCTTCAGTATGGCCAACAGAGAGACCGTAGATGTTTATGGCGGAAGAAGGATCTTATGCATGCTGGGTAGAGCTATTAGAGAATATTTCGGACAGGAAATAAAACACGGCAATCATTAGACCGAAAGAGCGAAAGTCGAGAGAATATGGTGTTGCTAAAGGGATAGAATTAGGGCATTAAATGACGGACGATGGGTTAAGAAGAAACAGCGTAAGAAGACAATTGTAGTAAAAATAAAATAGGACAGAAGGGTGAAATTTGTAAGACAGATAAGGCTCAGTAGTCAACAATGAATAGACACTAGTGGATTTCGTGGGCAAATTACCAGTAGAGTTAGTGTAGCATACACAAAAGTGGCGGATAGCACTCGCGTAGAAAACTAGTTTAAAGGAATTACACGGGAATGTGGAATCAGATAGAGATAAGGTAGAATAGTTACATGATAACACAAGACGCAACGGACTGTTAACAGATGCGAGAACAGGTATGTTATACACAAGGGTGCAGCGGGCATGCTGTGAGGAAGTAGAAACAACGGTTTGTATATTTTGTATATATATATATAGATATACCCAATAGTTGCAGTTGTTTTAGAAGTGTTACTGGTATTATTGATTCATTAGAGATAGATGTTACATGACTTCACAATCTGGCCAGATCACGGCCGCACGTTAGATAGCATGTCAACCTGAAGCTGATATTAGCTGACAAACATGAACTTCACTCTATGTACGTTGCAGTTGCATGATTGTAATTGCCGAACCTCTTCGGCAGTAGACAGTCAACACCTAATATAATCAACGACCGCCACGCTAAAAGAAAAACAAAGAGCGTTAATAAGCGTGCCCTCGCCTACGTGCATCGGCTCAATCATAAACGAACTGGTCGCCACCAAAGACGTAGCAGCAGCATCCAGGCAATACTGGGACCAAGACTGAGGCAGGACGCGGAGGTGGCATTTGAGACGTGGCGCTTTTATGTCGTGGGATTTGATGACTTCATGAAGCAGCGTGACTCATCACCTCAGTGGTGCCGATCGTGACGCCAGCGACTGCCTGCGTGCGTGCGTGCGGCACTTACTTCAACGTGTCGAAAGAAGACAAGCTCAAGAAGGCACACGTCCGTCCTATCCTGCTGCTGCCATCGTAGGTATCATCTGCCCCGAAACCATCCGCTCACCAGCAGCGTGCATGACGCTGCCAATGACGACAGTCATGTTGTCGTTGTCATGACATCATATAGCGTGCTAGGTGAGTGCGCGGTCCTGAGCCCTCGTTGTTATGTGACTCGACTGCTGTCGAGTTTCGTTGCCACTGTTACATCCTCTCGATTAGCTCTACCTCTAGAAGGGTACTACTACTACTATTACTTGTATTAGTACAACTACCTGAAGTCTACCTGGCATACCTAGAGTGTATTGAGTATGTACTGTAGAGAGCGCATCCGGAGACGCCGCTGTCAAAAACGCGCTGTCCCGCGTATGCAACCGTGCATTCGTTGAGTAAGCCAAAAACAACAGCCGCTTCGTACGAGGCGACTAGTCAGATCGAGGTACAGCTGTGCTCTCGGAAGAGGAAGCTCGAGCACGCCTAAGCATCGAGAAAAAGAGCGAGGTTGTGAGATAAAGGGAAAACTTAGGGCAAACAAAAGAAGAAAGACACAGATCGAGAGAGATATATGAACGCTGATGTTCTGCCTGAAGTATGATGGCACCTTATGCTTCATTCGAGTGAAGTCGGTTGTGACTCACTTAGCCGACAATTCGGAAACAGCTTGCGCCTACCCCACTCTCTAGTTATATATATATATATATATATATATATTGTGGTAGCGCATAGTCAGAAAGGGTGTCACTCACTCGGCCAAGTGTCCCGTTCCGTTACTGTGCATGCTAATGGCAACGTCTCTATTTCGCTGTCCCTCGTCACGTTCTTCTCCCTTTCATTATATATATATATATATATATATATATATAGTATTAATAATTGAATAAACAAATTAATGATTATACATCAAATTTATCGAGGGCAACAACTCACATACGGCCCCTCAAAGCACGACACATTAGACAAGAAACAGATGTTTCAGAGTGACATATCCGAGTCTAAAGGGGTGCGTGGAGGCATCCGACTGGGAGCCTCAGTGGGTTTAAGAATTCCATTCTAATCCCATTCATGAAGTGTGCACGTGTATCATGCGTTGCCGAAAGCTCCCATATACAAAGAAAACGGAAGACAAAAAATAGTTACATTGCCAGTTGGCGAGTGCTTGACACCTCTATGTGAATTCGCTGTCATAATTGTCATAGCCGTCATCGTCATTAGTCGAGCTACACAGCCAGGCGGCCATCATGAGCCCATCAATTAGCAGCGTTCTTAGTTGTGTCGTAGCGGCCATGTTGTCCATGTCCATGTGCCGACATGGGCCACTGCCGAAAGCCCCACGTTCTCTGCGGGCCAACGGTCGAACATTGCCGGGCCTGCGACATCGGGGCCTCTGGTGACGGTGCCTGGTGGGCGAACCCGGCCGTTTGATTTGTGGCTGTGTGTCAGTAAACACGTTGACGTCTTAAAGCGAGCCAAACCGTCGTAGGCAGGTGAGAAGCGGGTCGGTGACAGCAGACCGGTGTCTGTGAATCGACTGGTTAGTTTCGGATTTGAAGGTTTAGGGGGGAGGAAAGCTAATTATGACGATGACAGAAACAGCGACATTAGGGGTGGCATGCAACAGCGACTGCAAAATGCTAGGAAATTGTCGTCCGACAGCTTCAATTTCGTCGCCCGCGGTGCGTTGGCCTTTTCCGCTGTGCCTGTCTTAAACTTGTTTTTCCTCTGGTTTGCTTCAAATTTCTTGCTTTGCGTCTGCGCAGATTGTGTCGCATCATTCTACTTGGCACCTTTATTAGGTATTTGCAATATTGTACTTGTTTGTGCCGTTTGCTTGGGTTATTATATGTAAACTATAGGCATTATGTTTTTCGTATGCACTTCTTCTCTAACGATGTCGGGACAATGACAACTTCAGCTGTGGTGCTGGTTTTGGCTGCTATCACGACACGTTGCTTCTCCTATTTGAATTAATTTCACCTCACTGATTCGAGTTTGGCCACAAGGCTACTTTGTGAGCGATCTTTTTTTCAGCGTTATTTCTAGGCAGCAGTTCCGTGCTGTATAATACGAGAATCAAAACAAAGAGGTATTGGGCTCACTAGGCTTTGTTCATTTGTACATGTTTTTCTGCTACCTTTGGGCCTCTCGGTTAAAGCAGACTGCAACAACGACTGAATACGCAGTTTGCGGTCAGCAAATTGCGGATTCTAAAGTACACATAACTACGTACATTTTGTGGATCATCTCTTCCCCCCGCAGCGTGCGCAAGCATCACAGCAAGCGTGCTGCGAGCACCACTTCACAGAGCCGCAATTAATAGGCTACACACGGCTCCAATGAGTAGAGCTTATGACAATCCACGTTATCGACAAGCCCTGCGGATACGGTCGTTGTGCAGGAGATGTACGAGAATTTGATCCGCTTTGCGTTGGCTAAATGCTTGCTGAATGGGCCCGCAGATGGGCTCTAAGTTTTTCTACACAAAGAATATAAGACAGAATATGGGCTGTACAACCAATCATGTCAATGATTGGTATCATTGTATAGCTTCATCTAGTAGTTAGATAGCTTCATGCCCACTGGCGTAGTACAATGGATACTTCTCTCCTTTCAGGGTTGCTAGTAGTTGCAAACGCATAATCTCAGGCTTCTCATTAACCGCACAGCCTTTGGCTCTCGTCACAGACTGGCAAAAACAGGTCATTCAAGTAGTGAGTTCATATTGACTGTATGGTCATCTTTGGTCTCCGCTTGTGTATACTAGTGCACAGGCATCACGCAGCGCCCTAGCAAAGAACAACCTGTGGGTTTGTAAGGGACAACTACCGTAGCGACTAGAGAAAATACCCGGTACGCGAGATACTCTTAGCTATATAGGGCTTAAGTGGATTAGACCAATAACATTAAAAAGAGTTCAAAATGACAACCCGGGACAGTTGACAATGCCCCTACAGCTCGTGTAAGATCAACTGTGAAAAAGCGAGCAATTGAGAGACAATAGGTCCCGAGCCTTACCAGACAGTTTTAAAATAGCTGAAAGCCGAGCTTTATTAACAAAAAATCCACTAACTTATCTAATTCACTAAACGAAAAGGACAGCAGCATGAATGCCTAGCTGTCAAACTAGGCTAGGTCGGATGCAATATAAACAGGACCTAAAGGACGCCCTAGTAATGTCGGAAAAGAAGGGTAGATATCAGCCAGACGACCCAGTAAAAGGATTCTAATTAAGGTGGTCGGCAAGAATCCAAGCCTAGGACGGAATCAAAAAGCAGAAAAAAACGCAACTAGAAAGAGGGCGAGCACGTATAAAATGTGCCCAATTTGCCTAACTAAAGGTGAAACAATCCATGATATATTAGAAATGTGTGCATGACATCTTAGAAAATTGGTCAAAAACGAGCTAGGATATTACACACAAGAGTTAAACGCCACTGAACAGAGTAGAGAAAAAGAGTGGGAGGAGAGAATGGACTCCTATCGGAACGCATTAAAATACTGCAATGACTTCTGGACTTCTGGATTATCTGGCAAAACTGCAACCGTATCCAGGCGGCCTGCTGAGTTGAACTGGGGCGCAGAACGCGTTCAGGATGTTACTGCTGAGCGAACCCAAAAAGGTGGCCATCCGACGGTACAAATACTGGTTAAAGATGGCGAGTGCTCAAGGACAAGAAGAATCTCAGCGACTTAGTGCTAGCTAATGGGCTTGTAGAGCATCTCGCTACCATCACACAAGAGACAAGGTGACAAAAAGCGCGTTAAATAAAGTAGTACATGCAAGACAAGGATCTTTCACAATGGTCATGTATTTAGCGGACGCGGTAAGAGAGGCACGCCAGGCGATATCGATATCTAGGCACATTTGTCCGCGGAGACAACACCTAGTGTAACAAATGACTTGTAGAACAACGTAGTTGCCGAGGCACGAAATAAATGAAAACCCAGACCTAAACAAAGCAACTGCTTTCTGGAACAAAATTCTGGACGAGGTGGAATCGGACCCTTGGGACCGCCCGCGCAAGATAGTTAGCGAGGGAAAGAAGGCAAAGATTAAAACGTCACGAGGCATACGATAAACCAATTTTTCCCAAAAACCGGCCCTTAGGTAGGACCAACTTTGAAGCATTTACAGGAGTTACTGTCGAAATACCACAGATGTGATCACAACAGACAAAATTCAGAATGGCTATATATAGTATAGGATCAAAACAGGTAAAGCGCTCGATCCGGACGGAACATCTGCGGAGGCCATCAAGCGGCTACTTAGAAACTTTCCTCAAATCGTGGCAAAAGACCCAAAAGATTCATTTTTCTTATCATCTAGTTTTCATTGTCTTCTAGCTAACATTGCGCACATCACGTTACACAACAATGTATATATATACATTGTTGTGTAACGTGATAATAACGCAGAAAATAGAGTTCGAACCACTTCAAGGAGTTTGTATCTTCTAGCGCAGTCGATTGCAGTTTTAGGACCTATAAAAGCAGCATATGTAATGTCTTTCTGATTTTGACTGCTTTTTACGTGGTATATGTGCCTTTCTTTTAGACCACGTAAAAAGCAGTCAAAATCAGAAAGGCATTACATATGCTGCTTTTATAGATTCTAAAACTGCAATCGACTGCGCTACAAGATACAAACTCCTTGAAGTGGTTCGAACTTTATTTTCTATAGAGGGCACTAGGTATACTTTGACATACGACATGTTGCAAGCGAACATAATTATTATCAAGAACGGGATACGGATAGTACCCCATAGACGATAGGTGCGATTTAGAAAGTAAACATTGAACTCGTCATTTTTTCTATCTAGAAATACCAACGACGCCGCGGCTTCATTCAGCGGACATGCAGAAGAAATGCGTAGCAAGGCTACTGCGGTTATGATTCTAGTGGGAGACGTTACTGACATAAAGCTAAAAATCGTGCTAAATTTATTTCGACTAAAAATTTTACCTATAGTAAGATATTGCCTTCCTCTTTGACCCTAAGCTCGCACCCATCGCCACATTCGGGACCTCGGTCTTTACCAGATCTTGCCATCAATTGAAGCAGCTCAATAGTGTAAAACCAACGTTCCTAAAGCGCGTTATATGTCTCACACATCATAGGCAGCAATCGGCTTATTAACGTTCTCGCGGACGTTCCTCTTTCTGGGACGCGTTTCTTGCGTTTCAGATTCTCCTTTGAAAGGTTGTTTCATAGTTTATAAGCTCTCTGATACTTCTGCGGTCTCTTCTTATGTTTTTAAGGGCAGATATATTTACAAGTACTGCACGTAATGGCCAAGTTGGAACTTTAGTAGAAACAGGCTGCACTGAATAAAATAAGTGTTTCTTGTGCAATTTCGGTCGTTAAAAAGAAAATGACTTGAAAACGGCAGGTTTGCAATAATAATAATGGGGAAGAATAGTAACAACAACGGGGAACCAGCGCGAGGAAGAATATCTGAGACAGCTTCTGTCTCTCGCGGTGTGTAGAGGCAATGCCGCTTCTATAATCGTCGCCATGGGATGAGCAGCTAAATGGCACTTGTTTGAATCGACGCGACACGTTCGAACCTCACAACTGTACTCTGATAACACAAATACGAATTAAATATGTTTCAATAATAATAATAATAATAGTTATTATTATTATTTCGTCTATTATTGTAAATCTGTATGTATGGCTATTTAAATTTAAAAAAAAACTTGGTATAGTCACAAAACTATGTCGATAACATTCCTAGCTGGAAAAAATGGTGCGGAATACCTATCGTGCCCTATATATGTATATGTATATTCCGTCAACCTTATAGTGGCAAATAAAAGTAGCTGGACCTTAACAGGCTAGACATGTTTGCCCGTTCTAAGTGTTTGCCGGTAAAAGAGCAATTTGAGGTGGAGTAAATCGTGCTAGTGCCTGTAGCACGCCGCATATATTTCAAAAATATTGCGCATAATTGACACGCATATTTGGTACACCCTACTGAGCCGAAATACCACATCAAATCCACGACGGAACTAAGCCGCGTTGAGTACAGTTTTCTTCGCCGTGGCACAATGGCTAGAATACAGCGCCACTACGAATTATGAAAGATCATCTTGTTTGAAGACGTGTCACACAGTTATGGGTGCAACGTTTGCTGCAAAGAGGTAAACACACACACGCATATATATATATATATAGATATATTTATATATATATTATATATATATATATAGATATATTTATATATATATATATATATATATATATATATATATATATATATATAAATATATATATATTTATATATATATATATATATATATATATATATATATATAAATATATATATATATTTCGAATACACATTATTGACTGTGATGATCCTAGATTGAGACACCTTCAAGTGAATTTGTTCGCTATGCCGGTGAGTTTTCAGTTGGATTGCAAAAAAAAGTAAAAACAAGCGAAAATTCCTACCTGATTATACACACGCAAATTACAAACAAAGAAGAAAAATATATTTATACATTCAACTTACCACTATTAACGAATATCCACGTGCCTTAGTCGTTGACTTTTCGGAAACACAATCCAGCAGGAGAACCTGAACTTTTCACTTCGTTTCGAGCCCTCCGCTTAGTGAAAGCTAGCTCACTCGTGCGGCAAATTGTTGTATGCGTTTGTGACTGTTGGTGTTGTTGTTGATGTGGCTGCTACCTCTGTGTTTTCGATGTAGTTGTTGTTTCTGCCGGTGCTGCTGTAGTTGTGGCTAATCTATGCGTACGTTTTTTCCGTTTAGCGACTTTTCTCCTTTTTTCTAACCTCTAGCACAGGTTCCCTTACAAGGTGCATAGAGTGTCGTCGGCGACGACAACGACAGCGGCTTTAGAGCAGTGGTTCTTAAGTAGGTAAGCAGGCGGCCCCCTCCAGGTTAGCGACACAGAGCGTCAAAGATCCAGCGTGTTGGCAGGCACAGCACAGCGGCTTGTCGTGCGACGCACTTGGTCGCCAAGTGTGGTGGAACTGTTGCGTCGATGAAAGCAAGCGCCATCCGTCGGACTCCTTTTCTTCTCCTCGTTTTTCGTCTCCCTCTTGTCTTGTGTGGACGATTTGTTTCTTTTTCTTGTTCCTATGTTGTTATACTATCTTTCTTTCTTCCTTTCTTATTCTTTCTTTCCTTTTCCCTTTATTCATCCATGTATCCTTCTTCAACAGTCGTGAAAGTGGGGCCGGGGGCAAAAGTTGCCGCCGTCCTCGTCGTCGTTGAGTCGCTCGCCGGTCGGTCGCCGACCGGTTGCCGGCTCCCTCGCCTATCGTCTCCCCGGCAGATTTCGAACTGTTGTGGCTTTCGTTGATTTCGTTCGCTTGCTTGCCTGCTTGCTTGGTTAGCTGACTAGTTGATGCTGGTTAGTTGACTAGCTCACTAACGGAATGTTTGTCTGTCTGACTGACAAACCGACATGCATACCTCGAGACACGTCACACAAGCCCACAGACGAACACATGGACACACAGCAGCGCTACACGGAGAAAGAGAGAAGAGACGGATGAAGAGCACAAAGGAAAAGGCGGAGGAGGAGGCAAAGGAGGCAGAACGGCATCGGGAGCCAGAGAAGCTGCAGCAGCATCAGAAGGTAAAGCAGGCGGCCCAGCTAGAGCGGGCCACATCCGAAACGTTGGATCATCACTATTGGTACAGCGTAGCGCTGCAGCTGAAAGAGAAGAGCTGGCCACGACCGGCACCAACGGTGATGAGATGACCGTTGCTACATTACAACTACGACGACACTACGGCCGCTTGCCACTATCCTACTGGTAGCACCACTACCCTACTACAGGTGCTACAACGCTAATCCTCTCTCTCTCTCTCTCTCTCTCGGCTGCCGGTGCTACAACCATAATCCTCTCTCTCTCCCTCTGCTGCTGTTGCTGCTGCCGCAGGTGCCATTAGTATTACCGATTAGTGCAAGAGTCACAATTGCTACGGGGGTTTGCCAGCCCCCCACCCACTACCTTTGGCGCACCACGGGACAAATAACGGGGAGCAAACCACCATTACAACAATGCGCAGGGGTCTCCTTCCCTACATCCTCTAACCTCCTCCGTCCACACCGCCCCGTCTCTCCTTCGGGCCTCTTTTTCCCTTCCCGTTTGCCCCCGTTAACAATAGCGGCTGCAACATTCGCACTATATGTGGAAGCAACAGCAAAAACAACAACAACAACGACAGCAACAACAACCACAACAGCAACAACAACCACAACAGCAACAACAACCGCATCAGCAACAACAACCACAACAATCAGTGGGCTATAGCCGCTACCTTCACTCTTTGAGGTTTCGCTTGGACGAACTGCTGTTTTTGCTGCTACTGCTGTTGTTATTGTTATTGCTGCTGCTGGTGCTGCTGTTTTGTTCACTCGGTGGGCTGACTGTGTAGATGGAAAGACGAAGAGCCGGACAAACAAATGGCCGAAGCAGCAACAGGTTATTCCGTCTCATACCAACGTTTGGTCGTCATCATCATCATCACTATCATCATCATCATTGTGTCGCTTCTGCTGCTGCTGCTGCTGAAGGGTGTCTATTGTTCCCGCTTCTGTTGACGCTGCCTGTGTTGCTGGCCTACCGTCGACATCACCGACGCCGCCGCCTCCACCGCGTCATGACATGACCGAATGTTGTGGCGATATGCTTTGTTTCGTTACATTACTAGCACAATTACAACAACAACAATACCAACAACCGCAATTACAACTAGAATAACAATACAGCGTGCTCTGTATAGATGCAAACACGCATACACATTTACACATCCAAAAGCAAAAACACACAGTAAGCTGCCACGAGACACGCGGCGTGAAAGTGTTACGTGCGTAGCCTTTTAATGTGCGCATGCAAACCTTTTATATGGGTCGCTATGGTTCATATTCATGTTGCATGAGCATAACTTTCAAATGCAGACCGAGTATTCTGTTGAAATTGTTCCATTTGGAAGCATCATTCACACCCTGAAACTGAGAACACTTGTACAAGCACGCGAGCTGCTTTTATTAAAACGACGGCAGATTCGGCAGAAATTACGAAATAATCCTCTGACCTATTGCCAAGAAATCGAAAGAGATGCCACCAAGCTTCTATTTTTTTGTGAGAGTGAAAAAAGCTTTAACGCACACCCGAAGTGGGTAGTGTGGTACTCAATGCCGATGGCATAATACCCACTGAAAACCTCTTGCCTAAATGGCCTCAGGAAGAGGCGAAGAGCTGGAACCGTTCTTAAATACTACTTCAACCCCTACCACACTCTTCGGGTTACGTGGGCAGATCACACATCAAACTTATATTGCTCGTATGGCTACAACCTCCTTACTGAGGGGGTTTTCTGAAGCCTAGAGTATTACCCATCTCCACGGTCTTCGAACCGCCGTAAGGCATCTCCTTAATGCACCGAGAGCCGCACACACTGGGATATATAGGGTTTCCCCAACAGTCCTTGTGGCACCATGGCCGCTAGCTCCACGGCCGCTGGCACCACGGCCTATTCGCATAGGGCATCGTTCAAAGAGGATTTGCTTTACAACGGGGATAGAGCCGGCGGTCATTATAAACATCGCAGGGCAATCAAGGCACACCCATTTTTTTTTAGCGTGAAGCTCGGGCAAAAATGCTTTATGCACGCCCAGCGCTGATGTGGAGGAGCGCGTGGGTAGTGTGGGATAGCACACCCTGATAATGATCTACTCTAACCTATCAGACAGTATCGGAGTTCCTCCAAAGTGACTGCCTGCGTTGCGAGTAGGGTTCTGAGTGGTTAGCCAAATTCTTTCTCGACCTGCGTGTCCCATAGAAGACTAGAAGAGAATAGGCCAGCTGACTCGAGATCAGGGGCATGTGAATCTGGTCAACGCATTCGAATGTCGTGTCGTTTCTCGCCGAATAGTCACTCTGCCAAGTGGCTGCTGCTGAGACATATCAACCTATCGCGCTTGATAATCCTTCTGCTCGGATCACAGCACTTTGCCGTTCAGCAACAATGTAATTATCCGGAATGAACATCCGGGATGACATCGCTAACGTGTGTGAGTAAGAGCAAAGATCAGGCATAACCTTACGGTCCCTATCTTTATGTTCTAGAACAATGAAGGTTCCATATAATTTAGCTGTCATAGCGTATACGGCGAGTTAGTGAGCTTCTCGTAGAAATGCAAATAGGTTGCAAACTTTCTTTTTCAATTGTATTTAATTTCATTCAGGTTGATTATTTGTGCTCATCCCGGTCGACCTTTTAAATTCAGCCTCTTCTACATATCAGATACATAGAATACGCGGACACCCTAAAACTACTAAGTCGCCTTGAAAGCGTTTGCGCTTTCTGTTTTAGATTTAAAAAAGGCATGACTCTGCACAAATAAAATATATTTGTATTTGAGTATATTATTTCCGTCTACTTCCAATGAGGCCAAATAAAAAACGGCGATTTTTGACCCTTTAAATATTTTCGCATGGTCTTAATAAGTGATAATCTTATGCTGCAAGAACAGGAAGTACGGTTGATGCACTTGGGTAAGATCTAGTTAAGCATTGCCCCGCAGGGCATCACTACACTTCTCTGCTGAACGATGCCCATATAAATATAGTACAAAAATTATACGGTCTGGCTAACCCCAACATCGAAGGAAGTCAGCGCCATTCACTAACAACTGGGCTCGATTATGTTTAAAACTTCTCCTGAACAACTTCGAAGTAATAATCACGCTGTCTGACGAGAATCGCGTAGGGCTGAGGCTAACTGGTTACAGCACTGGATTGTCGAAAAGCGTTTGTCTGTTATGTCACCAATTAGTAGGTGACGATGGGTTTGATAGCTCACAAACAGCACGGCAAAACGTTTTCATGGGCGTTTCGCTTCGGTTGAGTCTGGGCATATTTGTTGTTGATCGGATTTTCTTTGAGCAATGCTCATTAAGAATAGATGATATACCGTACCGCTGAGAGTCAGCGACCATGCTGCCACAATGACTGTTAGGGAAACCCTAGATATCTTAACATGTCCGGCCCTCGGTGCATTGAAGATATACCTCAGGTTCGGTTCCAAGCCCGTAGAGGACGGAGGGTAGTCTAGACCTAAAAACAACCTCCTTGAAAAATGTTGAAAAATTCTGAGTTTGGGCAAAGCGTAGAAGTAACTGCTTATACGCTCATAAAAACAAATTTGTCATAACGGTCCACCAAATAGTTTAGCAATACTGCGGAATTACCATTTTCATTTACAGTTGGAGTAGAAACTACATTGAAAGGCCCGAAAAAGGTAGCAAACGAGCTAAATCGTCACATGTTTACGTTATCCAATACCATGATGGAACGACTGGACGAAACATGGGAGAAAATTACAGATTATTCCACTCACCGGTCACTCTATTTCCGAAGTTCTTGATTTCCTACTCAGTCTTAGGGAAAATTGGAGTCAGGGTTTTAAGGGAGTGTCTGCATGCAGCCCTATTTATTGCAAGATCTCTGACTAGTGTCCTTAGCTGTTTTTAGCGACTGATATTCTTCTATAACTGTTTAAGGCTACAGCGGTATTCTTATTATTTAACAATCATACTAATAATAATACTTTTGCAAGAGTTATTACGGCTAGATCAACATCTAGAGTCGGCCAAGTTTTTTTCGACGAACGACTTCGGTTTTCAGAAGGGCCGGTCGACGGACCTCGCGTAGGCTCACTTGTGGTCAGTTGTCTCGATCATTCATATTTGCTATAGATTCACGCTCATCGATGTTGCTGCACGGCAACGGTGGCCTGTTCTGAGCCTATCTTCGGAAGATTAAGGTCGGAAACAGGCTGTTTGGGCTGGACGAATTGAGTCCTCAGAGCAGTAGGTTGATATCGGAACTCACGGGGCTTGGTTGTTGGGCCGTTTATGCTCCTGATTCTTGGCTTATTTATTGCATTTACTACTATTACGACACTATCAGTCAGTGTAAATAACCTACTAACCTGGCTACCGATTTACGTCAATCACTTCTAAGCGTGGAAAAGATTATTGGCATATTCATCTGCTTCGGGATTGGTAGGTAATGCAGATAGATCCAATATTGATGTTTTTCTTTCATCTCAGAGGGCGCTGTCCATTCCCGAGTATCTTCTCATCTTAGCACGGCAAGTCGTTTTATCTTAAGCATCTGGGTGCTTCTCGTGCTTTTGGAGAATATATAATAGTAGCCCCATTTTGAAATGTATCCCACCCAAACTAGTGCTACGCGGTGATCTTCGCGCTCCGTCGCCTGAGGTCTATAGGTGCTTCTGCGGAGAGTCTACTTCTAGTGTACAAAGCCTTGTTCCTCCCAGTGTAGTGCTATAGGCGTCTTATCTGGGGTGGTGACTATGATGGGATCCTTGAACGAGCCAAAATAATATAGAACGATTTATTTAGAGCTATTTTTCCTAGACTGGGGTAGGTAGGTTATAAGAAGCGTGACCTACGCTTTTTTAATAACCGGAGGGGGTGGTTTTTAGCGTGTGTACCAATACCTCTATCATATATAACTGCTCTATCTTGCCACAAGCTCTTTCTAGCTAGGACTTCAAAAATCAAAACAGGATTTAAAGAAGGCTGGCGCATAACCTATTCGGCACTCCGTTGACTAATTTCTCTCGAATTATTTTAGTAGCTTATTTCTACTGGCAATGATGATGTGTATGCCTCTCGTTACCAAATGTTTACCTCATGTGAATGTATAAGAATCATGTGTAAATTGAACTGTCGTATTCAGAAAGCATTTGTTCTTAATTAGAACTTAAACCTACACATTCTGTAGGTGAGTAATTGATGCATTCTCAGCTATAAAATGTGTTAATTTAAACACCAAGCCAGCTTCCATATTTCTCTGATTGTCGATATACTACAGTTACTACCGTTTCCACTACACACATACAAATGGTTTGCGTACGTTTTGAACGATCTGGCCGCATATATGGCAGAAAAGTCTGAAAGCATCAAGTATATCATACAGATAGATAGGTTTTATTATTCTCATGAGTGGTTTACATTTGTACAAAGATTTACACTGGCAATGACGATGTGTATGCTTCTCGTTACCAAATGTTTACCTCATGCGAATGTGTAAGAATCTTGTGTAAATTGAACTGTCGTATTCAGAAAGCATTTGTTCTTAATTAAAACTTAAACCTACACATTCTGCAGGTGAATAGTTGATGTACTTTCAGCTATGAAATGTGTTAATTTAAATACCAAGCCAGCTTCCATATACCTCTGATTGTCGGTATACTACAGTTCCTACCGTTTCCACTACACACATACAAATGGTTTGCTCAGGTTTTTAACGATATGGCCGCATATATGGCAGAAAAGTCTGAAAGCATCAAGTATATCATATAGACAGATAGGTTTTATTATTCTCATGAGTGGTTTACATGTGTACAGAGGTGCACAGCTCCTCAAAGCCATCAAAGAGTAGTATAGAGTCTTTATTTTGCATGTTTTCTTACAATTTTATTTATTGTCCTTATGAATATTATCGAAATCGGCTTATATTAGAGTAAGGTACCTAAAAAGTATTGCTTAGCATTTTGTTTGAATATTGTCAAAGAAGAGGTTGCACGCACATCTGGAGGGAGCTTGTTCCAACATGTGGCACTGAGATTTGATATTGGGAAACGAGATTGGTTACATGAAGCTGCAGACAACATGATAAGTTGTGTGTGCAATCCCCTTGTGTTCATGGTTGATGTCGAATGGGAAATATTGAGCAGGTTGGGATGAAATCCCATTGAGATTCGTTTTAGCTCAGTTAGGACAGACATCTCTATTTGCAGAGGGTAAGGCAGAATCGACTCTCTACGTATTTATAACGCATGGGCTCCCATGGTGGATAGCCCAATATCTCTTGCAGGCTATGTAACGGATATAGAAAACGCATATATGTCATTCCAAATATTTCAACTGCGTAGGTCAGATAACTATAGACGTAAGCGTAGTACATGGCGAGCAGATAGTCACGGAGCAGAATATTACGGCTCTTGAACAGGGCAGCGATGCTCCCTACAACTTTTTTGCGAATGTGGTCTGTATGAGCTTCAAACGATAACCTGGAATCCAAAACAACGCCTACGAATTTTGTCTCATTGGTCATGCTAAGAGTGTGGTTTCCGCATTGAAATGTCTCATGGTTCATACTTAGGACACCTCTAGGCAATAAGATATCTTTCATCAATTCACGGACAAGCCATTGCCTCTAAACCAATCTATATATTTGCACTCTTTAAGCGTCCGTTCTTCACTGCTTTCATCTAAATCCTCTACGAGAGAGGGATAGAGAAAGAGACACATATCAAATGAAAGAAAATCGGTATCAACTGGAAAAAGGAAAAGAGATTTAGGCCAACTCGGTAGTAATATTATGACGATGTTGCTACACGAGAGCATATCGACAACGCAATTGCAATTGCTCTCTGCCAATGGCCAATGGCCGCCGACTCGACGGTTGACAATTCAATTCGAGCGATGACAGAATTGTTATATTTTGTCGTTTTTGCCGTGGTATTGTTGTTGTTGTTGGTCGTCGTCGTCGTCGCCGTCGTCGTCGCCGTTGGCGTTGTTGCTGCTGCTGCCATAGTAGAGTTGCCAGCGGCTCTTGCTGTTGAGAATCCTTTGTCTCCGCGTGGGTCGCCTCGTCATTCTGTGCCAACGCTATGCCCAATGCTATGACCAGCATACGAACGTGCACTGTTTAGCATTCGAACAGACACAGTTAGTTACCTGAGAGAATGAGTAGGCGAATACCTGTCTAGTCTCGATCAATCGCGCCAAATCGCCGCGGTGCCGTAGAGAACACGCACGCACGAATGCACGCCTGCCCGCCTGTGGCCGCGTGTTGTCTACAGCTGACAGCAAACCTTACCTCGGTGGTGACCTCGGTGAGAGGGCATAGGCTGACATGTAATCGCGCTTGACGGCGGCGGCGGCCGGCTAAGCGCGTAAAGCCGATTGCGCGGCGCCATTTTGGCGCCCAGTCGTCGAGAACTGAGCGAACAAGCGAGAACACTCTGTAAAGTGACCGAAGAAGTGGAAGAAGAAGAAGAAGAACAAAACGAAGTGTGGAAGGGAGAAAACACGACAGGCAAGCGGATTATAGGCCATTATTCATTCGTTATTATTATTATTATTAGCAGGCTACTCAAGAAACAAGCGCCTGGCATCGCCTCATTATGTGACCCGTCGAAACCGAACTCACGACTTACGGCACCGGAAAAGCGGTGCTTTCTTTTTCAGAGGCAGTGCATTCTTAGGATTAAAATGATGTGAATAATAATAATAATAATAATTATTATTATTATTATTATTATTATTATTATTACTATTATTATTATTATTATTATTATTATTATTATTATTATCACGGACCCGCGAAAGTACAGGGGCATTGCTCTCACAAGCGACCTATACAATTTCCTGATGTTTTAGCGTTAAAGCGATTACGCAAGATAGGATTCCACATGAACAATATGGTTTTACTCAAGGCCGATCAACTGCGGGTGCAGTAAAGTTTGTTCTAGAACATGTGACACATCGCCATCGTAACAAGGAAGTGACATACGCGTTTTTTTGCGATTTTAAAACTGCCTTCGATTTAATACCTAGGGCTCGACTTCTCGAGATAATCAGATCTAACTTTTCTATAACAGGTACGATATTTAATCCACTCGGCGTGGTGCTCTACAGGGAGCCACACCACTGCTACAAGTGCTTTAGCCTAGACCACATCAGTCCAAAATGCCCCTGGTCGTCCCCTCGATGCCGCCGCTGCGGCTCCACTAACCACCTCCGTAAAGACTGTACACAGCCCCCGAAATGTTGTCTCTGCAAGGGGCCTCACGAGTCTACCTGGGGATCGTGCCCTCATCGCCTCCAACGAATGGCGCAACTCAAGAGATCAGCGCCACTACGCATCCAACAAAACACCTCCGCTCCCACGGTGAAGGTCTGCGCACCGGTGAGCGACATCCAGCCATCGGCCTCGTTTTCAAAACGGTCTTATTCCGCAGTCGTTCGTAACGGGGTTAAGGTTCCTTCACGACCTGTGGACCCGCCTCAAAAGACTCATGTGGCCGTTGAGGAGCGCTCCTCGAACGTTGCTGTTTCAAAGCGAAGCGACGGTCTAGACAATATAATCTTCGCCATAACCGAAAAGATACTACCATCCATCATCGACACCATCGTTACTCACATCAGCAGTGCTATCGAAAGAGCGTTTGCGCGCATTCTTCCTGGCTCGCTCCGCCAAACCGAACCCGCTAGGTCGGCTACGAGCTCCACCAATTCCACCGACGGCCCAACCGATCTCACTGAGGGCCTGCGCGAGCAGCTTAAAGATGCACTTCAGTCTGCTCTAACCTTCGGTTTGGCGGATCTGCGACCGTTCAAAACCGATAACGCGACGACTGCGGCCACGACGACGTCGCATCGAAGACTAGTTCTCCCTCGCAATGATGTCCCAACAAGACATCCGTAGGTGGGCCGTTGCCTCCGCCAGCAGCCGCGACAACAACAGCTCGGCTTCTTCATCGAGGGAAGGACCCTATGCAAGCTCCGTTGCAAGCGCACCGGCACAAACCTCACTTCACGACGTTATCCTCGCGACGTCTAAAATCAAAAGCGCATCTAAAATGATTTCCTGTTTACCTCGGGGTATCCGCGACAACGTGTCTCTCGAGCTCTCAAACCTGATTAACGAGGTCTGCTCTTCAGCCAGTAGGGAGTCATACAGAAGACTACTTCAATTCCCAACCGCAGTATTCTGCATTCCGCGCCAGAAGGAACGCGGCCGAACCCTTACATCGGTACTTCGCGAGAACCTGAACCGTTTCCGAGCGGGAAATGGCCCTGAAACTATCCCCATTGCCTCAGCGTCAACTACTCGACTAAGCAGCGCGTCTTTCAAGGGCTTTTCCTTGGCTCGCGTAGTTCAAGGAAAGCTCGCCCTTGGCGACGTTTCCTCTGCGGCGAGGGCTCTTCTGTCCACCGACACAGTGGCCCCACACTCCGACGAAACGAGGCTGGCGCTGATAGACAAACATCCCCCATGTCCACGGAACTTTTCCCTTGCACCGCCTCCCGTGTCCGCCGGCCAGTCCCACGAGATCACTGTGTCTGCGATAGACGTTATCAACGCCATCAGAAGCTTTGCCAACAGCTCGGGCGGGGGACCCGACGGCCTGCGACCACGCCATCTGAAAGATCTCATCGGCAGGGATGGCGAGGAGAACCAACTCGTCCTTAGCCTAGTGCGCTTCGTCAATCTCGCTGTAAACGGAAAGCTCCCAGATTTCGTGCTCCCCGTCTTCTATGGTGCCTCGCTCATGGCCTTGCGCAAAAAAGACGGCGGCATTAGACCAATTGCCGTCGGGCTGACACTGCGTCGGGTAGTCGGGAAAATCATTACCAGGAAGAGCATGCCGGACATTATCGGATTAGTCTCTCCGCATCAACTGGGCTGCGGAATCAGGGGAGGCGCGGAAGCGGCCGTGCACGCAACAAGAGCATTCATCAACCGCAACAAGAGTGTCCCAGGCAAGGTAATCGTCAAACTCGACTTTAAAAACGCCTTCAACTCGCTAAGACGTGATCACTTGCTCAAGGCGGTTCGCTCCCTCCTTCCCCGACTATACCCGCTAGTACACCAGATGTACAGGTTTCCAAGCAAGCTGATTTGGCAAGGAGAGTTTATCGAGTCTTGTTCCGGTGTTCAACAGGGGGACCCTTGTGGCCCCGCCCTATTTTGCGTCGCTATACACGAGCTTCAATCGCGTCTGTCTTCCGAACTCCGACCATGGTTTCTAGACGACGGCACCCTCGCCGGTGACACTCTTACGGTGCTGAGAGACTTAGCGCTGGTAAAGGAATTTGAGGCCGTCTCAGGGCTCACACTTAATGACTCCAAATGTGAAGTCTTTTTTCCTTTCCATGAAGACCCCCACCGCAGTTCCGCATTCCAAGAGGTGCGCAATCTTCTGCCAGCAGCCAGGTTAATACCCGTTAACGAGATGGAGCTCTTAGGAGCCCCAATTCTCGACGACTCCGTAGATATTTCTTTATCTAAAAAGGGCTCTGATCTCGTGCGCTGGTGTTCCAGACTGCGACTCTTGGACGCTCACCCAGCGCTTTACCTGCTACGCGTTAGCTTGTCAACCCCGAGGCTGATGTACCTTTTCCGCTGCTCACGGGCTTACACCAATCCGGACTTGCTTCACTCGATCGACGAGACATTGCGAAATACTCTCCAAGGTATTTTGAACGTTCAGCTCAGGCAATCGTCTTGGGTACAGGCTTCACTCCCGACGTCCTCGGGTGGCTTGGGAATCCGTATGGCCTCGCAAGTCGCTATTTCTGCTTACCTTGGGTCCCTTAAAGCCACCGAGACTCTGGTGCAAGGGATCGCACCACCGAATGCTCACCCAAGTTTCAGCGACCAGATTGAACAAGCTTGCCGCGACTACGAGAATAAATGGGGTCAGCTTCCTGAGAGCACATCGCAATCGTCTTTGGACTCGCAGGTTGTCAAGGCGATTCAAGAGCAACTGTTGACTCAGGCGAGTAACACCAATGAGCGGGCACGACTGAGAGCCGCGATAGATCCATGGAGCGGCAAATGGCTTCAGGCCATTCCCTCACCGCAGCTGGGGACGATGCTGGACAGTACCACACTCCGCATCGCCTCCGGTCTGCGCTTGGGGGAATCAGTCTGCTTTGCTCATAATTGCGCTCGATGCGACCTCCCGGTGTCTTCCACCGGCGAGCATGCTCTAGCCTGCAAAAGGAGCGCCGGCAGGTTCTCGAGGCACTCGGCTCTGAATGACGTAATTCACCGGGCATTGCAGACAGCCCACATCCCTGCTGTTAAAGAGCCTGTTGGATTGTCGTCAAACAGCCAACTGCGGCCGGATGGTCTGACTTTAGTTCCATGGAGCGAAGGCCGATGCCTCGTCTACGACGTCACCGTGTCGTGTACGCTGGCTGCATCCTACGTTCGTCACACCAGCCGGGAGGTCGGAGCAGCCGCCCGCCTCGCCGAAGACCGCAAGCTAGCCAAATACCGTGAACTGGAACAGAACTTCATCGTCCAACCGGTCGCTTTCGAAACACTGGGGCCAATGGGAGAAATTACAAAGGGTTTCCTTGCGGAGTTGGGATCCAGAGTCGCGGTGGCAACCGGCGATAGGAGAGCATGGCAGTTTTTGCTGCAAAGGATATCGGTTGAAATACAGCGTGGCAACGCAGCGTCGATCATAGGTTCATTGCCGACAGGCAAGGGACTCACTTTTTTGCCGTAGCCAAAGCGGCGTCAGAATTTCACATGTAACCAAATAATAATTAAAGAATAAATAATTGAATTATTTATATATTTAATCCACTACATGACATGCTGAGTCATAACGTCATAACCATTAAAAATGGGGACCACTCTGTACTGGAGACCGTTACGCAGAACACGGGCGTCGCACAGGGCAATTCGGCCAGCCATTTTTTATTCATATTGTATGTGGCCGGACTAAAAGATCTGTTACGTAACATCAAAGCACCGCAAGTATTTTATGCTGACGACCTTGTGATACTGGCCAAATTCCGAGACCACCTGCAGTATTACCTCAATGCAACAGCAAAATGGTGCGAAGAAAACAAACTAACAATCAACATCGCGAAGACGAAGGTTCTCCGCTTTAGCAGAGGAGGGGCATATGCCGCGGCAGACCACCGCGTTAAAATTAATGGATAATCTCTCGAACTTATCTGCCACTTCTCTTACCTTGAAGTCACCATAAACCCAAAACTCTCCTTCAATCGACACATTGAGGAGATGCGGCTTAAAGCCACAGCTGCAATAATGCTGCTTGGTTGTATTTTGTATGAAAAAAACACCAACAGTAAGTTACTGCTTGCCCATAGTCGCAACACACTTGACCCTAAGCGATATGAAAGATCTAGTCTAGATAAAATAATGGCTTAGTATATAAAACGAATATTGGGCTTACCAAAGAACGCGTCAGCAACACTTGCAATGGAGCTGTCTAGAGAACAGACATTAACAGAAGTGTTGGCACTGAACAAGCTACCCGTCAGTCCACACGTGTTAGACGTCTTCAGAGATTTTCTAGAGACTAAGAATATGCAATTCGTTATGGACAATTATACCGAAGGACCAGCTTTCGCCTCCCATAGGTGGAAAGGAGCGTCACAAAATAATCGTACAACCACTTGTCGAACCACGTGGCATGGATACCACAATTATATATGTATGAAACCTAACTGTATCTGTATTGAAGAATGTGTGTGTAGTTTTTGTGGAGAATGTGACATCGGGTGCTACCATATACTCGAATGTACTAAAATTGAAAGAGAGTCCGTTACCTCACGAGTGAAATATGTACTGTCCTAAATCGTTGTATTGTACCTAATCTACCAATTCATGGTGAAATAGAAGCTTGATTATGATTATTATTACATATTTAATTGTATTTGTGTTATCAATATACAGTTGTGAGATTTGAACGTGTCGTTTCGTTTTGGGCAAGTGCTATTTAGCTGCTTATCTCATGACGCCGATTATAAAAGCGGCATATGCCTCTACACGCTTCGAAAAACAGGAGCTGTCTCAAATATTCTCCCTCGTGCTGGTTCCCCGTTCACCAAATTCCGAATACATTTTGTTGCCCCCACTGCCGATGGGTCCTAGTGTTGCCATAGCTACTGTAGAGCCATGCGAATGGAAACATTTGCCGATGTCGCCCAATGGAATCAAGTAGGTGGGCTCGCTCTCGTCCTTGCTAAGAGCCAGGTGATACCGCCGGTGAGACCGAGGAACTGCCCCGCCCTCTACCTCCGTTTAGAAGACTCGGAGACTGCAGTTGCCAACAAGGTGGTGTATTTTGGGGTTACCTAAGATAGAAGTCTGCGTGATACTGAGCACGTGCGACGGGCGACAGAGGAGGCAATCAAGGCAGTAAACAACTTCGTACGGCCTATGCCTAACATTTACGGGCCACTATACTCCAGACAGCAAAAAATCATGTCCGCGGAAGAGCAGCTTTCTAGTTTGGAGTCTAGCCCAGCGGCGGCCTTCGTTCTCACTAAAGCAATCCCCTGGGACCTGAAAGTAGCCGATAGCCGTCGCTTATGGAGAAACCCCGAAAGTAAAAAGGACGGGAAGCGTCGGCAAACGATTAACCTCTGGCAGGAGTGAGATGGCCTACATAAGGGTGTCCCAGGCGCCAGCCTCTGCACCCTAGTCCCGAACAATAAAGACTAGCTTAACCGGCTCGGGGGAGAACTTACCGATTGCAGTGCTACCTGATCAGGATCGGGAGGCTTTCAACCCCAAGTGCATTCACTGCAGCAATGGGCCGGAGGACACTCAAGAACACATAGTTTTTAGGCGCTCAGTATGAGAGCAGCAGCGCACACATTCATAGTTGTTAATGAAGACACCGGCTTTCAGCAAGTTGATGATGGAAACTGTCTCCTATTGGAGCGCACCCAGTGGAGGGCACTGGAGGTCCCTGCAAGCGTGTGTACCTCTACGAAGGGTCCAATATAGAAGCCAAGGTCCAATGTTCCCCGTCCAGTCCGACGGGTTGCAGGACGCACGGTAGGCCACTGAATCATAAGCCTACGCTGAAGGTTTTGTTCAAGGCTTGGTGTCTGGCTCGCCTACCTGCGCTGACGATTCAAGGTAGCCCGTGGCGGCCGGACGACGTCTCCATAGACCCAGGTGTGAGCCTGCATAGGGTCGGTACACAGACGAAATACGACCGCGATTCCCACCGACTATTCATCTAAGAGCGTCCCGATCCGAGCTCAGGGTATGGCGTGGGTAGCCATGCGCGCGCCCTATCAGCGTCCGTGGCGCATCCCGCGATGAGATTTTCAACTCTTTGCTCATATAAAGTTGCCGACCAATCTCTCGAGCATCCAGCTTCGGCGGGCTCGTGACCGAACAGGAAACTGCTCTACGGCGGCTTGTTTCCAATCCAAGCTTCTAAATCCGTTAGACCGACTGAATCGAGGAATGATTTAGCCTGCTGCATAGACCTGTGGGGGGAAGCTACTAAGGCTATCTCCGATAGGACATTAGCATTAGACAACCCTACGCCAAAGAACGGGGAGTAGAGCTTGTTGACGTGCTTCTGCCGATAAACTGAGGTTCAACAGCGCCTCTACTGTATCTAGCACGCTGTCGTTAAGTCGCTCAAGTAGTGCCAAAGTGAGCGAGTAGTCTGCACCTCGGAACAAGTGATTAAGGCAATGAGAAAATAAAGATCTCAGAAGAAAAAGGCCTCGGTAATATCCTACCAATTGAATGCGCGACATCGCATGCTCTAGCTTATATATGTATATATATATATATATATATATATATTTTTTTTTTTTTTTATTTATTTTTTTTTTTTGGCGGGCTGGATATGTGCACTTACTTAGGCTTGAAGGAATATTTAATCACCTCTGTTTGTTATGCCGCCATTTTTCGCAGTTGGTCAGTGTTCCTACTAGCCACGCTAGCAAAAGTGGTTCGGACATTCAATAAAAAAAACCAAAACCTGAATGTATGCCAATAAACGTAGAGGCCTTTGCCAATCAGGGTTAATTACTTTGCAATGCGCGTCAGAATATTGTTTACTTAGATTTGCAAGGATGGTTGTGTTTTGAGCCATTCATTTCAGGTATAATACAGAAACACTAAATATATTGGAATTACACTGGCACACAAGATCACGTGAAACAACTAAATAGGAAGGCAAAACGGAACACTTATGATGAGGCCGCTCTCTGATTTGTCGCAATTAAGTCACCAAGTTATCTAACCCATGCAATGCTCAATTGAGGATAAGTATAGTATGTTAACTGGCCTTTTGAGATTTTGGATGACCTATCTAAGATCCGGTAACGGTTCTGGGAAATAAACGCGGAAAAAAAATAATAGCCAAAAAATACCCAACGATATTCTATCAATATAATAGAGGTGATATCTTATTAAAAGATAACTGCGATAAGGTCGTGGTTTTTAGGGATTTTTGACGGCGTATAGTCCACATTATGACCCGAATCTCCTTTGGTCCTATTGATATTAAAGGTTTTCCATAAAATTAAGGAATTACCAACTAAATGCAGCTTAACGCCAGATCGTAATATTCTATGAGAAACTAGCACCGAACCTCTTCATCGCATACATGCCGGGTCGTATGCCCGACTTCTTTGGGAAGTCAGTAGTGGTGCCCATTTGTAAAAATAGGGTCGACGAAGACAACTAGATACCTGTTACTGGGCCCTCGATTGCTTGTATAATACTTAAAAATGATCAATTATACTTATGTATTAATCATTGCTGAAACAATTATATGTGGAACAGCAGGGTTTTACAAAGGGAATGTCTGCAGCTACGCGACTCGTCGGCAGGACACAAGGCCAGGCCAGAAATGTTAAAAACTGTCGATTTTGTATGCTTTGATTTTTCAAGGCCCCTTGGCCAATTTAATTTGCATTTACATTTTAGACATAAAAGATGTAATCTCTCACAGTATGTACCACAAGCTCTATGCTCATTATCTTGAACTATACAGTTACCCCGGCGCTGTCGAGGAGCGGCGATATCTGCAGTTAGCAATTAATAACGTTTTTAAGAGGTGGATTGATGATATTTTCAATACCTAAATGCACCGTAATGTGCACAAAGGAACTACATAAATTAGGTAACAAACCAATAGACAATGTCTGCTCATACAATAATCTCGGTTGCACGGTAACGACGGATCTAGATTTTAGCCAACGCGCTCGAGGTTAAACTAGCAAACAATGAGGATCTCGAAACAGACAGTGTTAACAACATGTTCTCTTTCAAAGTGGCTTCTAAAGTCAAAACTTCAGATCAAAAAGCGAGTTACTCGGGCTCTGGAATCATATTATTATGCACGCGAGTTGTCAGTAATTTTTGCGAATGTGATACTGAAACATCCATATCGTGGTTTGTGTTCTCCCTTTGACTCAATAAAAGTGTTTTTGAATTGAAGTGAATTTACTTGACAGGTTGACAACCATGTTCAACCAGGTTCTATGTTGTGTTTCGGCATCTATAAAAGCTCCCCTTAAAGCATTAAAAGTTGACATACAATAAGTGTAGTTCAGGCGTCACATCGCGGAAACTGCCAAATTGGCATTCCGGCTATGGAACCTAACTTTTCAAACTGACCCTCAACCAAGATTTAACGTCCACGGGACTACTTTCGCATTGCTTCGTGAGATGGATGCCATGAATGCAAATGTGCAACGCCACCGGGCTCGACCGGCTATGAAACCTAACTTTGCATACATTCGCCTTGCAAAATAGACATATGTACATACGTCTTTATATGCACTAGGTTCACCTAATTGGCCACAATCATACACTTACTCTTTGGACACGGCGCCTTAAGATTTTGTCTGACACTGCGTGACTTTCAAATATAGTACCACAGGCACAAAATATAAGGCAAAACCGAACACGGTTGTTTGTCATTACGGCCAAGCAACTTCTACAGCAACATGCATATCTAACCACCAACCGAAATTTTGCCAACAATTCTTTGCAGATTAGCGAACCAAGCACACGAAGATGCTACCTTAGTTTATTGTTTTAATTGACATGGATATTTCCCTATAAATGAGACAATAAACTTGAGGGACATATTTATGTCTAAAATACTAGACTAAGCGTTATAATCTTCAGGGTATAGTTGTTTTGTCGCTTTGGGTTAACATGCACCAAAAGTACTCACGTGTCTGTAATGTAAACAACTAAAAGAAATATAACATGTTTATATTAAATTTAAGAACATCATATATTTAGTTATTATTTAAATTTAGGGGTACATGGAAAAACATTTAGATTAAATTATAAACTTTGTACTAAATATACGTAGGGGAACTAAAGGAATCGACGCTGCGTCGTGGAATGGAATGCTTCAGCTGACAGCCAGTTTTCTTCAGGACACGCTGGACCATTTTCTCTTGACGGAGTTGCGTACGCTATAAGGTATCTCACGGTACATATCACTGCCAGTGGCTTTTCCGTGCTTGAGGCATTCGATGAGTATCGGACCTCGGATGGCGATAAAAATGGCGAAGATTCTGATGGCGAATTTTTTGGAGGAGGTGACGACACATGCTTCTATTTCATGCCGTCCCGCTGTGTCTCTGGCAATTGGACGGAACACTCAACTGCCTGATTCCCTCCTCTTTCATGCACATGCGCACAAGCGCATGTACACTTCATTTGCATTCTTAAATATCTCACTACCCCATTATCCCAAAGCGGCATATATACATTTTAACCGGCTTGGTTGTTACGACGTTTCGTATCTTTTTTTTAACTCATTTTATAAGTTATCAAATTCTAGTTGAAGAACAACATAAGTTTCGGTCTAATCCGTAGCTTCGGGCTGCACTGGGTAGGCATGTGATATCAACAAAAATGGTACATACCGGACAGGAGAACTGTTGTGGAATTTAATATACATATATATTCTATATAAATATACTTTCTATTTAGCCGACACATTGAGCGCCCTGCAGTATTTTCGCGATTCGCAGGAACAAACAATCTCTATAACGATAAACGTTATACCCGACAAACGTGGAAGGCTGCAAGCAACATATTATTACTATTTTAACCGTTTGTATACCAGCCAATATCGTGAAGAGTTAAAACGCGTGCCATTATATGCATATACGACAATCCACAATTAATGGTACAAAGATAGCTTTATTTGATTTATTTGATTACGGCTTCGACAAAAAGAACCCGACATGGTGAATTCCAACGACCTCACGCATCTTCCGAACTGTATCTACCTAATAAATCTAAGCCCAACCAGAAACATGCCACTCCGACCAGACCAGACGTGAACACCCTTGTCGCACGAGTAGCTGATATCCACCAACAATAAATAGCTAAGTGTCCGTTATTGAACTTGTTAAAGGCGGCAGCACTTGCCACATTACAGATGACCACACTTTATCGATTTTCTAGTAGGGGCAAATTGTGGTGCAACCCAGAAAGGGTGTCCTCGTGCCACATGAAGGACGCGCACCTCCATGAGAGAGTGCAAAACGCTTGAAAACTAAACCAGCAACGCCAGTTACAAGTAACGTCCCAAAAAAATCAAAGTAAATACATTACTAACTGTCTGAACTATGAAAACTAGTGTGTCTACCCCCCCATCTGAAGATTATAACCGCCATTTTCGTTGGGCACCATCTTGAAGTTGTCCGTCGACAGGCCAAACGGCTTCAAAAATACGTTGCCGAGCTGCTTCAGCGAGCCTGTAACACATGACGAGATTATATATATAAATATATATATATATAGATACCGACAAAACACGCAGGTACCCATAAGTATAAATAATTAGTATACATATATAGTATGTGAAAATATGTGGTACATTTCTTTGAGGGGTGGAACCACTTTAAACAGTCATTTTTTTATAATGGAATAGGGTCTGAAATATCTTATTTAAGGGTGGGAGTGAAAGTACTATTTTTTATATAGCAATATAGCTGGTGGAAGAGTGTCGCTTCACATGTGCCATTGTAAGAGAGCGACTTGTCCGATGGAGAATCAAACACATCTGCGTATTCGGAAGAAAATTCTGCCTCGACAGAAAGATAATCATGTTGGCTTGTTCCCACTGAGAACCGTCGGCAAACATTTCAATTTGGTACCAAACCTCAAGGCGTTTTCCCCCGCATAGGGTGTGGTATTAACGGACGAGGGACGTTAGCGTCCGCCACTAACCGGTAACGTTCGTCCTCTGTTAGTACGGGACCATATGAATTCCAACATTAGGCGGGGAAAGACGGAAATTACATTACGAATCGAACCATCGAAAATAAATCGATTTGGTACCAACCTGTTGAGGCTGTTCTATGGATTTTGAGCGTAATAGTAAATGTTCAAGTAAGTGAACGTGAAAGTTCAGAAAGTATATATCCTAACAGCCTCAACAGGTTGGTACCAAATCGATTTATTTTCGATGGTTCGATTCGTAATGTAATTTCCGTCTTTCCCCGCCTAATGTTGGAATTCATATGGTCCCGTACTAACAGAGGACGAACGTTACCGGTTAGTGGCGGACGCTAACGTCCCTCGTCCGTTAATACCACACCCTATGCGGGGGAAAACGCCTTGAGGTTTGGTACCAAATTAATCCCCAAGAAATGCACATTCTCTGAATATGTTTATATTATGAGAGCAGTGGCAGTGATGCATTGAACGCAAAGACCGAAGCATAAGACATCACAGGCTCTCGATTTTTGCATACTTTTCTCAACGCAACTATTTAGCTTCGCCTAGCCAGCACTTAAGCGAATTTCTTTCATTTCACCCTCACACATCAACAAGTGATCATTTCACACATCAAAAAATTTCACCACCTACCAATATATATATATATATATAGTGTGTAGTTGTATATGGTACACTCCTAGTGAGGTGTGGTATGTGGCGAAAATGTTTCCCAATAAAATTATCACTTGTTGATGTGTGAGAGTGAAATGGCCAATAGAAAAACCGAATATGGTGGGGTGTTCAAAGAAATTCGCTTAAGTGCTGGCTAGGCAAAGCGAAATAGTTGCGTTGAGAAAAGTATGCAAAAATCGAGAGCCTGTGTATAATATATATATACATACTGTGCAGTTAAAAACAAAAAATATTAGATCATAGGCTATTTATAGTGTGCATGTATATACGGATAGTCATTTAGCACAAAAGACACGTATTAGCACAGAAGGTCAAGGAGTTACTTACCAATAACCTTTTCCTTCATTTCTTCATTTCTGACGCGAATGCGCTCGCGAAGTTCATGTATGTTCATCGTATATTCGCAGTGCTTTGGCTTCATCTCAAGTAGCTTCTCATAATCCTTTAGCGAGTCGTCCAAATTATCAAGCGCCTTGTTTAGCCGAGCCCGTCGCTCGAGCGCCTTCAAATAATTAGGGTCCAACTCCAGAGCTAAAATATCACATAACATTTTATATACATACATATGTTATCACAGAAATAATTTCACACAATACAACAACAAATGCAAGAACGATTATGTACACATTTCTAAAGGTATATATATATAAAGGCATTGTACTTGCAAGGTAAAACGTAGTATGTCTACTGCGTCGTCTCAATTCGACTTCAACTCTACATCTCAATTTGAAATACCTATGTACGTTTTGCTTGGCGTTGAAGAATCAGAATCGCCATCTAGAACTGCTCGGGTGTTCAGCCCGTAACTTGAGTTTAACGAACCTCGGTTGAGGTCGGCCAGTGCAGGCTGATTCGTGTTCTCGCCCATGAGTGCAGCGGCACGATTCGCATAGAGCACAGATCGCGATTTTGTCTCGCTCAGTGGACACAACAGGAGAGCCTTCGAATACACTTCTGCCGCGTCCGCAAAAAGGCTGTCCTTGTACAGGTTATTCGCCTCCGCTTTGAGACTCTGTGAATTTTTATAGCGTTCCTGCAACCAAGAAGAGAAATACGTGACAGTGCTCGGATAAGTAACGGCGCCCTTTTGCGCCAAAACCTTGCAGGTAGATTTCATTTAATTAAACTAAGTCACATAAACATCCATAGATAGAACCAAGTAAAATAATATAAAATTAATATAAATTATTATTACGACACTCAAGTAGTAAAAATAATAATAATAATAATAATATTAATAATATAAGCAATATTGTTGATATTATATAATTACTACAGTAGTAATTGTGATACATGTACATATTAATAATAAACCGGTTCAAAAAATATAAATTACTGTTATTTTTATTATGCAAGTATAGGCAAAAACGCACGGATGTATATGGTAGGAGTAGGTCTATACTGCAGCGTATAACCGCAGGGAGAAAATTGTAAATTGTAAATCTACATAAAAAGCCATTTTAGTGACCTATTGCGGGACCGTGCAATAACTGCAATCGATCGCGAAGTCAGACGCACTTGGTTCGAATAGCTTACCTCGAGCTGTTCTGTGCTGAGTCCGTCTTCCTCGCCCTTGAGCGTGTCCTCAAGCTCGACGATACGCTTTTGGGCCAGCTGGAACTCACTTTGTGCAGCGTCCGGTGGGCGTTCGGGTCGCTGTTGTTGTGTATGGCCGTCGGGCGGGTTCAAGCCTTCGTTTGACTTCGCTTCGGGTGATCCGTCGGCGACGTCAGACGCGCTGGTTTCGCAAGGTTCGGCACCGTCAACCGCAGGCTGGCTCGACGGTTCCTTAATCGAATCCTTGAAAAGATTCAGCAACAGCTTCTCCTTCATCTCGTCCGTTATCTCCTGAACGTCGGCTACGTTCTCCTCCTTTGAGTCCGCCATGACTCTGAGCCACTATGCTCCTGAAACAAAGGATTTAATGAGGGTCTTCATCTCTCCTTCTTTGAGCGTTTGCACTGCAAAAGCGTTGTGGATTCGAAAAACATTTCAGTGCGCAGATAGCGACGCGTTCCATTGTGCTGAAGAGATGTAGATATCTCCTATCTATAGCTCAGGAATTTCTACTGTTTCGAACAGCTTAAAAAATGAAAGTTGGGGGACTACGCTAAAACTTTTTGTCGCTTTTTCTAAGTACGCTTTGCCACTATTGCCAATATATATATATATATATATATATATATATATAGACAAGCTCGGCCATTTTGAATGTTCACTTAATTGTTGACAGCTGCTTTGCTTGCACGTGTTTTGGATCGTCTTCGATTTTTACCTATTCAAAAAAAATGGATCAAAGAACCTGTATCAAATTTTGTGTGAAAAACGAAATTAAGTGCGCGGATGCATTCCGAATGTTGACTGTGGCATACGGAGAAGCTACCTTGGACCGAAGCAACGTTTATCGGTGGTACAAAATGTTCTCAGAAGGCCGAGAAGATGTGAACGACGAAGAGCGTGCCGGACGCCCGAGCACTTCAACAACAGACGAAAAAATTAATGAAGTGGAGAAAATGGTATTGGCCAATCGTCGAATCACCGTTAGAGAAGTTGCTGAGGACCTAAACATATCGATTGGCTCGTGCCATTCGATTTTTATCAATGATTTGGGCATGAGACGGGTCGCCGCGAAATTCGTACCAAAATTGCTCAATTGCAACCAAAAACAGCATCGCATGAACATTGCTAATGAGATGTTGGACTCTGTCCGCGACGACCCAAATTTGCTCCAGAGGGTCATAACTGGTGACGAATCGTGGGTTTATGGTTATGACGTGGAAACCAAAGCTCAATCATCTCAATGGAAGCTGCCGCACAAACCAAGACCGAAAAAAGCGCGCCAAGTTCGGTCGAATGTGAAAGTTTTGCTGACAGTTTTCTTCGATTGCAGGGGCGTGGTGCATCATGAGTTCTTGCCACAGGGTAGAACGGTCAATAAGGAATATTACCTGCAAGTTATGCGCAATTTGCGCGAAGCAATCCGCCAGAAACGCCCGGATTTGTGGAAGAACAAAAATTGGCTTTTGCACCACGATAACGCCCCTGCTCACACATCGTTGCTTGTGCGCGAGTTTTTGGCCAAAAACAACACACTAATGATGCCGCAGCCACCGTATTCCCCAGATCTGGCCCCCTGTGACTTTTTCTTGTTCCCTAAACTGAAGAGGCCCATGAAAGGACGACGTTACGCTACGCTTGACGAGATAAAGACGGCATCGAAGGAGGAGCTGAACAAGGTTAAAAAGAATGGTTTTTGAAGTGCTTCGAAGATTGGAAAAACCGTTGGCACAAGTGTATAATATCCCATATTGCAAAGGAGCCGTGTGCCAGTGAAGGACGGGTTCGAGATACAGGAAGGAATCGGGCAAACTAAAACTGACTTCACATAAATCGAACAGCTTATCTCCGTTGATCTTCTTCGTGCTGATTAGTGATTAGTGACCCACCCAGAAGAGTAACTGAACGTCAGGTGATCCTCTAAGCGGACTATTTCGTAATGTCGTGTTTTGGATGTGCAGCATAAGCTGTTTCTACCTAAGAAACACGGCAAAGACGCTAAATGTTAGGGGAGACAGATGTGCAAATGAACACGGACAAAACAGGACACCAATAAGGTAGAAGAGAGAAGGGCGATTGGCGGCCTGCGAAGAGATCAAGCTGACGGGTAGGACTGTACGCTTCGACAGCTCGTGTACCTATCTGGGGATTACGTCATCAACAACGGGGTCTTTCAGTTGGCACGAACATTATTCCTTCATACGACCACTCGGCTGTTCCATTTGAAAGCAGCCCCCTCTGCGGCAAACGGAATATAGGTGGCATGAAAGAAGAATCTTTCGTCATTGAATAACTAAATAAAGGCACTGAAGAAAGTAAAGCAGGTCTTCTTAACACAATTACTGCCGGTTCACGCGTTTACCCGTAACTGGCCAATGCATCTGTTAACGAATGAATAAATAATTCTCGATGACCTGCAAAAGATGCTCAACCCAGAAAATGCGAAGGTGTACAAGTCGTCCATAAAAGCAGAAATGGAATATAGCTAAGCTTGATCCACGGCTTTACTCAACAATGTATATGAATATACATATATATAATTTCCGTAAACATAAAAGCGGTATATTTACACATATTTTTACCTCCGCGGCCATAGTTTGGTTTAAATAAACTACAGAATCAAATAGAAACCTTTCAACCATCTTGACAAAGAAAAATAGAACAAATGCTCAATACCTCCTTCTGAATTTCCGTAAACTGTCAGACACCGGCGCGCTATGTTAGTCCCGTTACCAACGACACATTTGGCGTCTATTCAAAGTGCTGTGGATTAGTAACCAGCAGAAATTATCAGATTTCAAATACTTAACTTTTTCTGAATGTTAAAATATTAGCCAATGTCTCTGCACAGAATTATCCTGCTAAGGTCAACTGTACCGACACGAGAAAAGCAACGAAGCACAGCTACAGTATTTGCATGCTGCATATATGGCAATACATAATAATCTAACGCTTGACACGTCACCATCTCTTTCCCCCGGGCGTAGATTAGAGTATGGCCCGGTCTTGATATGCCTGAATGGTAACAGTAGTAACTATATATATATATATATATATATATATATATATATATATATATAATCCGCATCAGCAAATCCTTAGGAAAATCGGGTATATCGCGCCGGGATTGAATTCGCAACTCCTATACCAATCGCCGGCCTGTAAATAAATATATATATATATATATATATATAAGCCGCCCTAATGAAGATGTATTTATTCAATATAAACAATCCTTGGCGATGGGAATGGCGATGATATCTAGGTCCATGCGAACGTGTGCACTAATACAGTGGGTCCAGTGTAGCGACCAACCATCTCTGGAGGGTCCCTCGGACCGAGGCCGCATTACCCCGTGGCACATCCAGCGACAGGCGCTGTCTGAAGAATTCTCTGATCTCCTCCCACTAGAATCAGCCACTTCCCGGCCATCTGTAAACCTCCTGTTCGCGCAAACCGCGAATGAACGGGCCCGGAGCAGGAAAGTGAATAGAACCCGTACGGGTAACCGATGCTCTGGTACTTTTTCACCTTGCTTACCCTGGCAAGAGCTGAAGCATGACCAGCCCAGGCCGCGTCAGCATGACCGTTGAAGGGGCTAATGAGTGTAACTGTAGCATCCCAAACTAGCATCCAACCGCTCTAGGGGACGGGGTTAAGGTCAGACCGTCAGATCTGTCTATCAAGTTCGACGGGCAGACACAGGTGTAAGCGTACACCAGGTCTGTCCCCAAACGAAATCCGACCATGATCCTCACCGACTCATTATCTAATGGAGTTCCGATCCGGGCACAGGGTGTGGCGTAAAGCCGTTGGCCCACCCCTTTTGGACGAGACGGCGCGCAGCCCGGCCCTGTAAGCGTCCATGGCGCGACCCGCAATGAGGTTTTCGACCCTTTGCTCATATAGAGCAACCGACCTTCTCCCTAGCGCGCAGCTTCGGCGTGCTCCCGGCCCACAATATATATATATATATATATATATATATAAAGTTCTAATACGTAATTATAAAAACAATTTTTACTTAGTCTTCAAAAGTCTTCTGTTTTTGTTCCCTTCAAAATAGCTCCAGCCCACTGTAATGCACTTGTGTCACCTTCATTCCCACTCTTCGAAAAATCCTTAAAACGCATCTTTCAAAATCGAGTTAAGTTGTTCCTGTGATAATGTTTATCTCCTCTATATAGTCCCTTCATGTGTTTTACCCGTGAGAACAGAAAGTCAGCGACTAAGAGAAAGGTTGTGGAAATATAAAAATACATTTATTTATTGCCTTATCGTAGCAAAAGATTTGCGAAGTTTTTGGAACAAATTCTCTGCCAGTCTTCTGACGTATAAAATATCAGTAAAAACTGTTACAACTGATCCATAAAGTATCTCCAATTCCTCATCGCTATCTATCTGGTAGTAATTCAGTGATTGTTGAGTGTGATCTAACGAAAGGCTTATTCTGTTATCCTTTTCGAAGAATCTCGGGGGTTATCTTTGGTCTCTTCACGTCGATTGCGGCATCGAATGTACTATAAATACACAGTGTTTCGGGCCACTGCTTGATCACCAAAAGTAGGTCGTAACTAGACGACCAGTTTAGAATATATGATTTGGTTTTTAACACAGAACTTAGATTATGATTTGTTTTTTTTTTTAACACAGAACTTAATGCAGATTTGTTGCTCCTCTATTTTCGGCGTCTTAAAAATCACCAAACCTCGTTTTCCTCATTTCTTTGAACCAAACAGCGAACGCCGCCACCAATTGGCGCGGCATTTGGTCTACGTCTACCTATTGAGTTGCGCTCCTAAGCAAACCAAACCGGAAAGCCCTTAGTGGTTTCGGTTTAATTTTTTAAATTCAATAAAAACCGAAAGCCAAGTAATCGTTCATGGCCGGCACAAAAGGACGTTCATCTATATGTTGCGTGCGTATGGTTGCGCGAGTATATGCACCACTCAAATACACAAAAACCACCAAAACGTGTACTAACTAAGGATCTAATTCACTAGGAAGTTAAATGGCCTTTAGTAAACACTTCAAATGGAACTTCATTTACAACAACTTTTTTAAAGGACCGTCAATGTACATGCAAGTGCTTTAAAGTTAATTTCTATAGTTTGCATAAATTGAATGTATGGAAAACATAATGAAGACGTTTTAATTTTGCTATACCTCGTATAAAATAAATCGGACTTACTGCAGGAATTAGACATTTAGCTTTTGCCAATATTTGCAAAGTTATCAAGGTAAAGCCAACCTGATGAAATGTGATGGCGATGGCTTGCGAATCTGAAGTCATGAATCTTGCGTTTAATCCCTATAAGATGTATAATGAACAGAAGCCGAAAAGTTGTTCCTGGTGTAACATACTATTTATAATTACCAATGTTTATTATTGTTATTACTACTAATATAAGCAGTTTTCCTCTTACATGTAGTAGCAAATCTAAAGTTATTTACCTGGAATTAGAGTTGGCCAAAAGTTATTTACGTGTATAGCACACTAGTCCAGAAAGTCCAACAATATTATCATCGGCATCTAGCACATGTAGATCAAAGTAATATTCATACATATATGTAATATGTATACACACGTATGAAAATAATGTATAGAATATATGTGTGTACATATATGTATGTATACACATATATGAATATAATGTATATAATATATGTGTATACATAAATGTATGTATAAAAAGAGAATTGGCTAAATTGCGTTTCTTCCCCTCCCTCGACAACAAGACATTTTATCTATTAGCTCCTCCATGCGACGTATTATGCATTCATAACTACGGCCTGCAGCTGTTCCATCCATACTCGTCTATGTATAGCCAGTCGCCTCTCAAACCTAATAAAATATGTTTGCACAGACGTTTTGCCTATAGTCGCTATGTCTACCTGTAGCGTTGCTACTATACAGAAGTGCCACAATTTTAATGAAAATCAAAGACATGACCGCAAGCCATTAATTTGTGACGTTACGATTGATTCCAATCGCGGCGCACAGGTTGTGGTTGTAATTCACACACTAGCAAGCCTTTGAGAAGGAATAAAACAACTGATTTGATGTAATTATACGCCGCTCGTGACGAGACGTCTAGCTAAGACACAGCAGACAACGTTAAAGAATTACCTATGCATCATGGGTGCTTTTTCGTGGTACCCGCTCACGGACTGCTATAATGTTTGGCTGCCGCGCAGCTTTCACGACGTTGAATTTGGACAGCAGATGTTCGCTCTGACAAGACAAACTACGGAAATGTCCAACTGGCTGTAGCGACCACACTAGGGCCCGTAGCGAGCCAGATTTATATTTATATTTTAAACATGCATAAAACGTTACTTAAAATATACTGCAAATTATACAGCACAGCATCTACGAGCGTTACTACTCCGTGAAAGAAAAAGTAGCCAGCTTATTTTGAAGAATTTCACCTACGAACGAATGATATCCTTGCTATGCTATATGTGAGTACGAGCTGCCAAAGTAAAATGGAAAATATGTGATTTTCCCGCATGAACGCAACCAAAAAAGGAAGAGTAAAACGATCGTTTTCACAACATCTGACATACAGCCACAATATATAAGCGATCATTCGCTCGTGTCAATATTTGCTTCAAGCCCGCAACTAGAAACTTAACCACAAAACCATCAAAACGTATTGGAAGAAGCTAGTAGCAGAAAAGCACACGTCTTACTCTTAAATAAATATTATACATTTATTTTCGTATCTAAATCTTCACTCGGGGTTCAACAATATATATATATATATATATATATATATATATTAAGCATACGTTGCACTTTCACACTCATCACTAGTCACGGCCGCATTATAATATCTCCTATGGGTACGCTCAGTCATAATAAGGAACCTTCTCTCGTTCCTGCAGGATAAATCCCGGGTGGTGGGCTTCACTTGTTCAATGACAGGTCTGTCGATCCAACGTCTGTCGTCTCTTGAAAGTTACTACTGTTGCGTTTAACCATCTGTTGCTTTTCTTGATTCATCATTACCAATCTACTACTATATTACAAGATGTTAACGGGGCTGGCTATACGCAGGTGTCGTACCAGCAGCATCGGTTTCGTTGGCCGCTCTCTGAACGAACGGCTTTATGTTCGGCCAGCGTCAAGGTAAACGATTATTCGCCTGACGTTTGTTTTCGAAAATCAACGCGGAAATCAAAACACACAGTCGGAAACAACACCAATCCGCCTGAGGTCAATGAGTCGATACAAGCGAGCGAGCAATGATGAAGGCGGCAACAACAGCAGCTGTCTCCAGCATTGCCGCTGCCGCTGTTAGCGCATGTCATCGATTACAATCGATCTCGTATCTCCACCTGTTCGTATGTACATCGAGAGAGAACACCGAGAGAGGAAGAGAAAGAGTTGGCCGACACCGACCCACCCTATCGGATGCTCTTCTTGTCGCTGAAGAAGCCCTTCATCACGATGACGTACGTGAGGAAGATCGAGCAGATGGCGAACGACTCGACGGCCGAGTACCACATGACGCGCGAGTTGAGGTCTTCGGCGATCTTTCGGCCGTGGTTCTCGCGCAGGCGGTAGTGCGTCTGGTAGTCGCCGACCGTGTTGAGGTTCTTGTGGATCTGGCCGATCGAGTCCTCCATCTTGGTCATCGCCGACTGCTTGTCGCCGGCGTGACCGGGCAGCGGCGCCTCGTCGCCCACCTGGAAGTTCATGTAGACGAGCTTGTGGCTGAACGTCGAGAACTCGTTCGAGAAGCACGCCGAGTAGACGCCGCTCTTCTGCGCCGTAAACTGGACGGTGTCGAACTGCTTCTGCTGCTGCTTGTAGATGTCGACGTTGCCCGGCCCCTGCACGGTGAGGTCGACGTCGTAGCTGCCGCCGATGATGACCTGAAACTCGACGCTCGTCTTCGTGCCCTCCTTGATCTCCTCGTAGAAGCACTGCTTCGCGTTGTCGGGCAGCTCGAACGTCAGCTCGACGCCATGGCCAGCTGGCAGGCTCGAGGCTATCAGCGCAAGCACTACGCCGACGATGAAGCTCGACGACGACCACGACGATAATACGCCCGCAGCGCGACAACCCCACATCATTGTTCCTTCTTCGTGCGAGGATCTGTCACTCTCTCTCTCTTTCGGCAAACAGAGGACAACGGCAGGCGGGAAAGAGCGGGGAAACGCGACGGGGTGAACAGGAGGGGGTGGGCAGGCGGCCGGTGGGGCAAAAATACAAATCCTATACGGCGACTTCTCGCAATATTGACAAGAGGAAGAAGAGGAAGAAGAAGAGTAAGGAAGTGTGCCAACGGCGGTCTAGTCACTCGGTCACGGTCGTCGTAATTGCCCGCTTATTGCAGTCTATCTGTTTGCCGTCGAGTAGGCTGCCGGGTTACGTCACGTCACGTCGCCAGTCCGTTCGTCCAGTGATCTCCAAGTCCCAAAATACACGACGACGACGACAACAACAATGACAACAGCAATAATAACAACAACAACAACTACGACCACAACAACAACAACAAATCGTCGTAGCTTTCTCACACCAACAGGATTGTGCCAATTGGCCGATTTGAATGACACCTCAGCTGTGTCGGGACAGATGAAAACAGCCGAAGTGGTCGCCGCAGATCCACGACGAACGTACGGAAGAAAGAACAGCAGCAAGTTTACGGTGAAACAGACAGATAATCCGGCACCCACACCAGTCACCCACCCGACGATTGACAACTAACTGCTTACTACACCAATGACGAACGACACCAAGATGAAACACGTAGCCCAATACGAAAGACAACACGGGCTTCGAACTAGATGCCCCCGCTGCTCGAGCAGAATGAGCAGTTCTATCGGTCGGCCCTCAAATACCCAATGAGACGTCAGTCGCGCAATGTCAGAACGCAACGCTAAACGTTCGAATCTCCAGTCAGCAGCAAGTGCATCTGCTAGAAACGTCCTCTAAGAAACGTCAATTATATATCTATATGTCTATCTTTGTTGGCTGGCGACAGGCCGAACAAGAGGCAAACTTTCGATTAGATGAACTAAAAGCTACTCTACGGAACATATGCTGCTGCTGTTGTTGCCTAACCAACCACACCGTGTTTGGCAGCACTCGTCCGACACTCGTTCCGAACGTTAAGCTAACGTGCGGATCCTGTGTGGTGACAGCGTAGCAGAACAGAGCGGGAGCAAACGAATGATTGAGTTCCCGCTAACAACCAACTATCTATCTATCTATATATCGATCTCTCTATGCATCAAACATAACCGGAAGAAAATGCCCCAACAGATGGTCGTCTGTCATGTGTCCGTCCGTCCGTCCGTCTTTCTACATCTAGTCGCCGGCCACGCCACCACAGCCGCCGAGAAAAACAACAACAATTCAGCAGGGCCGAAACGACAGTGACGATGATGATCTGTGTCTACCAAAACAAACTTCTGTGAAGTTCGAGAACGTGAATCGTCTGATCGTCGGAGCGATGCGGGGAGAACGAGCGGATCCTAACAAACAACCCATTGAGAAGAATTATGAGTCAAAGAAAAACATGGAAAACAAATATAATTAATAAAAAACAACAAACTTTTAGACCGTTAGTTGGCAAAGTTAGCGGTCAATGTTCTATTATATTAGACTGTTTGCTGCATTGGGTTCATTCAGATTCAGATGACAGTGCAACAGATAACGGGTGACGGATGAGAGCCTTTCTTCAGAACTTCATATGAATGTCTGACCTCATATGAATACGAGGTCACATAAATGGATAACATCTTTCATTGACAGCGCCAGATAGCCCAACATGTCTGGGGACACCCATCTGTTCGTGCCTATTATATGTTTAGCCGTAGCCAGTAATGATACTATTAATAAATTATATTTAGATGCTATATTTGTAATGAAAACCATGTTGGCAATAGAAGCCAATCAACTTGATGATTAAACTAAACTCGCCCTTAGCGGCCGTCCGTATAGCATTTAAGCAGCCAATTGCACCATAAAATTATATCAAATAAAAAATAGTCGTAAAACGTCAAAAACTTTTTTCTCTAAATACGTTGTGGGTTTGTCCTGTTGTCAATGCATGTCATCACAATGTGCGCCACCTCTCCACGTAGGTTCACCTGTCATTTGTATTTTCGGCGCGCACGTCTCCTCTCTGAGACGAAACTTCCACCTCTGGCCGGCCGCAGAATTAAAGCCTGCGTAAATAAACCCTCAGAGTGCTTATTAGTCATCAAGACGAAAAACAGCAAACAAAAAAGATCCCAGCTCTTCTCCGCTGGGCCCACAGCGCAGGCAACAAAGCAATCTAGACTTACCTTTGGGAAGCGTTGTCAAAACTCGATGAGTAATCTCGAGACAGTGAGAGAGAGAGACGCCCACTACACAGCAAAATCACACACGTCGAGAGACACAACGTACTACACTCGAGTTCGAAGGAACAACGGACCTAAGCACAAAACAGCAACAACAACAACAATAACTACTGTAACCACCACGACGTTGGGATCGATTACGATGTTAGGACACGCCCATACATCCAAATTCAAAACAATGATTTGTCCTGATTAGGCGCCAACTAGATGACTGAACTGAGATTCATGCTGCTCTATTTCTGCGAGTTGCAGCTGCTGATCACACTCTCAGAACAAACGTCTCAGGACAACAACGTGCACCGTCGATCAATGCGCGATACGTCAAGGCATGGTAGATAACGCCAGGCCAGGCAGAAGATGGGGCATCTTCACACTAGATTCGATAACTCACTGAGAATAATAAGCTACGAACAAATGAGGCGAGCTGCGCGATATGCAGGCGCGTACAGAAGAGGCCAACTCAATCCGATCGAGTGTTTAGCTCAGCTTAGTTCTCTCTGCTGCTCTCCATTCGAACAGTCAACGCTGATCGCACTACTAGTTATAGTAGTGGTTAGTGGTTGTACGTACGTCATTCTTGACGTTCAACAGACGTCATACATACATACATCAACTAATCATCATCATCATCAACCACTCGCAAGTATTCATTCGTGGTTGCTGAGCTGAGTTCTATATTCAATTCTCCTGCCTCCCTGTGCAAATTCGGGTGGTGGTTGTAATGGTTCTAGCAGCAGCCGAACACTTACAGTTTCGGCCCATCTCCCTCTCGCACGTTCGAATTCGACAGACAGAGCGATACGATGTTGTGCAGACGTTGCGATTGTGATTGTTTTTATTGATGGCTGTTGATGGTCCGATTTGCTGGCTGCTGTTATGTTACGACGATGACGACAGACGACCACCCTACTATGTCTTGTTGATGGTCGTTGATGGTGCCATATCGGCTGTGGGTGTGAGAGGGAAGCTCCGCCATCCGGCAGAGAGGAGCCGGCGCGCGGTGTGCGTTGTTTTGCATATGGCCCGCAAGATGGCGCTACTATGCCTACTAGAGAGAAGCCGGATGATGAATGTTGTTTAAAGGAATATATATATATATATAATATATAGACAGTATAATCTTTATTACCCAATATAGCTGCAATATCTAAAAACAACCAAATTAACCGTGCATATGAGTATATAGACGTTACGCGACATTATCGCATATCGATACATACACTATATGTGCAGGCCGACAGTTAAACAGCTTGGACGCAAGTTAGTGATTCTGTTGTTGGGCGTTTATCGTATTTATACAGTAGTGGGAAAATATATGTATAATATTTTCTATATATATATATATAATCTATATATATATATATTATATCTCTAATATATATATATATATATATATATGTATAAATATATATATAAATACTACTGTATAAATACGATAAACGCACAACAACAGAGTCACACGACAAATTTAACGTCACAAGCTGTTTAACTGTCGGCTGCAGAAATAGTCTATGTAACGATTGCTATCATGCCTCATATGTGTATATACTCATGCGCACGGTCAATTTGTTTGTTTAGATATTGCAGCTATATTCGGCTTATAAAGTTTATATATATATATATATATTTATATATATATATATATATATATATATATATATATATATTATATATATATATATATATATATATATAATATGCAGTGAATCGAAGTTCTGTATATACACGTATGTTAAGCTTGTTATGTCCACTATAAAGCTAGGTTACAGTTTTTTAGTAAGAAATTGAATATAAAGTACGTCTCTAGGACTCAGCAGTAACGAGCCTTAAAAATCAACTTAATATTTTATTATGCTAAATTGAAAAACATTAAATTAGACAACAAAATACAATTAACAAACTTCTGTTTTAAAACTAAACGATTCCGAAACTTAAATTCGGGGGACATCATTTTCAGTCATCGCGTGTAATCTCCCTACCATGAGCTTTGCGTCAATCTGTAATGAGCGGTCACTTCCATATGTGACGCAATGTCTTCAAAGCAGCAATATAAAATTACAACTCTGCATGAGTTCGTATTAGAGTGCGCTGGATTAAAAAGATTTTTATTGCATGCGAAACAATGTTACTAATGATGTGAACTATGCAGTGATGTTCTACGGTGATCCAACTTGGTAACGCTGCGTCTGCATATACTACCATAGGAGTTAAGTTGCTTGATAACCTCAAGTGTGAGAGAATAACAGGCCGCACAGACTACTATTTTAGGCAACAAAGCTGTGTTTTTCTGTCATACCCAAAAAACTATTTCCGGTAAAAATGGGATTTCTGGATTTGGAAAACTTCAACACCGCGCACAATCTGGAAAAATAAACTCGTTGCTTATACCCTGTGTCGCCTAAGCGTCAACATCTGCAGTGGAGGGCCCACAGATTATTCAGAATTCCGTGAGCTGGTAGGCTGACCTCATCTCATTCTGGGAACGCCATCATTCGAAAACAGCGTATGTCCGTGTAAACTCGGGATATTTCCTGAAGCCACAACTCACGAACATTAAACCAAGGTGGTGCTTCACCTGGCGGCAGATACCCGATAGTTGCCGGCATAGCCTAGGGGTAATATATAATAATATATATTAACGGTGTGGTCTAGGGGTCTAGTGCGCTAGTCATAGTTGTCAATCCCGCGGTGTCGCCAGTTTGATCCCCGTGCTAATTGTGCCAAATTTTCTTTGAGCGGTGCTCATTGTGAATGGATGATAAACCATACCGCTTGAAGTCAGCGGCCATGCTGCTACAAGGATTGTTGGGGAAACCTAATGTCTCAACATCTTCAGCCCGCGGTCAGTTATTAAAATAAACCGTACGGCGATTTCAAGCCCTAGATTAGGGTGGGGAGAGATGAACAATGTGTAAGTTTTACCACGAATGAAAGCACCTGAAATGAATTTCTTCACTGGACACTTAAGATATTAGACTTGTCTTTTTCGTAGGGAGCGGCATCTTATGAATCGCTTTTAAAGACGTTACTTAAAAGACCATACGTTTTCATTCGATCTATATTAGTTTGCGTGAGTGCCAGAGCAATATCTGGTTTTATTCCGACTTGATCATGTTCAGAGAATAAAATATATATTGAGGCTAAATGTGCAAATATGATTTATTTTGTAGAAAAGCATTGATTGGATTGTTGCAGGTACATGACGGCTGCTGATTGAATTGCTTTCGGTCCTACGATTGGCTCATGAGGGGCAGTGAATTAAATGCAATGTATTCCCTTTTGTTATATACAGCAAAGTTGCTGCACACAGACGCCTTCCAATAACGTTACGTAACGGGGATTGATAGATGTTGTGTGTGTGTCCTATAAAGCACTTAACGAAAAACTCTTGTCGACCTCTGTGTGGTTTAGTAGATTGATTCGATTGATACGTTCGTTGTTGGGCAAAACTAGTGCTTCTCTCAGTTAAGTCGAATAGAAAGTATAAGGCGTAGAACTAGGGTGACTGGCTGCATACGCAACAACAGTCAGAGACTGTAGACACAAGAGTGCTGTTCCACCATTCAACAGCGTTTTCACAACTAATTGTTTTCACAAAGAGTGTTTTGTAACAACAATGTAATGAGTAAGCGTATGTGTACTCTTGCCGCCCATGAGGCTGAGGTACCTGCAGGATAAAAAGAGCAGCACTGCGTAACAAATACAGCATCATGAGTAACAACGAGGAGAACAATGACAACAACAAAACAACAACGTCATCATTATTATCCATTTTTACTTTTTCTCTCGTTATCCATCGGATAGTCAGTTGGTTTGATTCACGTCTGTTGTTTTGCTTGCAGTACGCTAGGTCGGGCAGCGACAACCCCCAATACTACGCAACCCACTATATTTCCACCAAAGGGTCGTGCCGTTGGAGCTGAAACAGGCCAGTTGAAGAGAACTTCGCGCTTCTGCGTGCAACACTCTTCACGGGAAGATCTTGCATTGCAACATGGGGATTGTTTTTGCATTGCAGTTCCATGGCGTTTTGCCATTGTTGTTGTTGTCGTTGTTGTCGCTGCGGCTGCTGATGTGGTCTTGTGTGGCGCGTATTACATTTACGCTTCACTGATAAGACGTGTCAGCATGTGGCACGCGTATATATATATATATATATATATATATATAGCTCTATGGACATGCTCTTATAGCGGTGAGCGGAAAAGGTGGAAACGGGTAGCAAACGTGGTAGCCAGCCCCTATACTCGTATATAGTCGACGCCTTTGATTGGATCGATTAACAAATTCTGTTCTCGTTTTTCTCATTGGTGTCAAAGGAAGAAAAAAGAAACTCTATCGGGTTTTGTGCATTATGTTTCAATGTCTTCCACTGGAGGATAAAGTTGTCGTGGCAAATGTACTATTGCGTTTGCCACCTACATGCAGGCTGGCTAGTGCAGGTATTTTTTGCTCTATTTTTACGTGCCTATAAAAGGCAGTGGAAATTCAGTGGACCATAAAATTTCACCAGTGGTGTTGTTGCTGACGTGAAGTTTGGTGCTGACCAGGCGTGTCGGGAGGTAGGGGTTGCGCTTGTTGAACGACGAGACGGCAGGCTACGACTGTCACTCCGCATCACGGATCGCTCACCAAACACGTCCGTACGCAACGGCGATTGAGTGAGTGTGAGGCACTGCTACCAACGTTGTGCCTTTTTCAATACAATAGAATCAAAACATGTTTTAAGGAGGTTGTTTTTAATTCTAGGACCATCCTCCGTCCCCTACGGGCTTGGAAGTCACCGTGAGGTATTCTTCAATGCACCGAGAGCCGGATATGTTGAGATACCAAGAGGGGGTTTGCCCAACAGTCCTTGTGGCAACATGGCCGCTGACTCTCAGCAGTATGGTCTATCATCTATTCTCAATGCGCATTGCTCAAAGAAAATTTCTATCAACAACAGGGATCGAACCGGCGACACACCCGGTAGATGACAACCATGACTAGCGCACTAGTTTCCTAGACCACGCCGTCACTTTTGTTCAATACACTGTCTCGAAGCCTAAGGCTGGGGCGCCCTGACATGCCAAGTTGTTGTAGAGGCGGTCCTCAAGGATGAATCCAGGTTGATGGTAAGAAGATTTGAATTATTTTGCTCCGAGGCCAAAATAAATAGCCGACCGCACAAAGCACCTTAATAGAAAGATAAAGTGGAACTCCACCGAGCAAGATGGCTTAGTGGCAAAGCCTTTGCCTTGCATTCGGGAGGACTGGGTTCGAGACCCAGACCGGCCACTCTTAAATTGGTTTGCATGGTTTCCAATTTAGACAAGGTAAATGCCGGAGTGGATTAAAATTAGCCATGACATGAATAAACCGTACACGGGCAATTGCCTTACGGAAAAAATATATTAAAAAAAAAAAAAAAAAAAGAAAAAAAAGATAAAGTGACAAAGTGAAGTAATATCGAGAGACAGTACTGAGGCCACCCCCGACACGGCGCAAAGAGGACGACTAGATATTAGTGGGTTGGTGAGTCCCACACAATTGGGTATTAACCACAATGCCCGGTGTGCATTTTACCGGTTATGTCTACACAATATATATATATATATATAATATATATATATATATATATATATATATATAATATATATATTATGATCGCACCTTCCGAGTACCTATGATAACATGTAGATATTTATCATAAGTAAAATATATAATAAATAACATTTATATATATACATAAACATTATCAATCACTACTACCTATGTGGTACGGTTAAACGACGTCCAGTGCGATTCATACTCACTATAACGGGTTATATATATATATAATCCATTTTTTTTAAAGATTCGTTTATTGATATAATGTAATGCCCGTGTACGGACTTTGCACTGATATATATATATATATATATATATATATATATATATATATATATGGTTAGTATTGCCCGAGGTGATGTGTCTATATGTATTGTAAAATCTTGATATCTGACTGCTGCAAGGCCTTTAACTGTGTAAAGTTATGGCCACGCTTGCATGATGCTTGTTTGGTGACGTATAGATGACGCTGGTGTGCCCACACAGACCACACACACAGCCAGTTTACCTCCTTGAGTTGCTTCTTGTTCATTTGGCTCATTTGGAGGAGGTCGTATTAGCAGAATTCGTAGCCGGGTAGCTTATTGTTGTTGTTGTTGTTGCTGATTGCACCAGCTGTTGCCGCTGTTGTTGATGCTGTTAGGAGGGCAGCTGTTGTTGTTAGTGTGATGACGTCGCCATCAGCATCCGAGCAGCACAGCAAGGTTCGATAGGCCGTTGCCATTCTGTTACGGCGGAGCCAACGCAACCGCGGCAGCGAATTCAGCCTTCACCAATATGTGGCGCTAGTCGGAGATAGAATCGTTCTGGCCACAGTGGAATGACGGGCGGCGGAGAGGCAGCGAAGCACACGTATATATATATATATATAGAAATATATAAGGAGAAAGAGAGAACATGCCACATGCATATGGATATGTATGTATATTTCTATACCGATGGGGAGAGATGGAAGAGGAGGAGGAGGAGCGAGCGAGCGAACTAGGGAGAGACAAAGATCAGAAAGAACGTCATCACAGAGGCGTCCTTTGTTTGAATGTGGCTATTGTCTAGATCGATATTTCATATCTGCGGTGATCGGCGCCGGCGGTAGCAGCGACGGCAGTGGCGGCGGTAGCTGCTGCTGCTGCTGTTGTTGTTGTTCTGGCGTCGTAGACGTACGAACATCATAGACCGGACGGTAAAGGAGGAACCGACGAACGCTCGGAGGGATTGTCGAATGACAACGGGGCGCTCTAACACCTTCACGTTAGCAGCAACAACGACAATAACAACGACAACAGCAACAAAAACAACAACGACAACAGCAACAAAAACAACAACGACAACAGCAACAACAACAGCAGTAACAACGGCGACGACAACAACAACAACAGCAGTCACAAACGGCGACGACAACAACAACAACAGCGACAACAACACCAACAGCAATAACAGCAAACAACAACAGCGACAACAACAACGACAGCAACAAAAACCGCAACAGCCCGCAACAACAGCATCAACAGCCACAACAACAGCATCAACAGCAACAACAACAACAGCGACAACAACAACAACAACAACGGTTGTTCAGATATAAACAGATATAGTTGGTTGATCTGCTTGTTGTAGGTGACACACAGTGATAGTAACCTTGTCATGCCAACTAGCTCTGTGGCTACTACGAATCCTAACCACGTTTATATTGATATCCACCTAATAGTCGAGTGCTGCTAAAACTACAACTCCGACGTCATTGAATTAAAGTGCGTAAATACGCGTGTGTGTTTGTTAATATATGCACTATCTCACTGAATGTAGCTACCATATCGTATCGATGGTGCTAGTGAAGATTCCGATGCTGCTAGAGTTGAGTGCGTTTTCGCTTCCAAATAGTTGTTGTTGTTGTTGTTGTTGTCGTTTGTTGCTGTTGTTTTCTGCTTGTGCAGCAGCAAGCAACAACAATATCAACGGCAGCAGGAGCGACAGGAAGGATAGCAACAAAAACAACAACAACAACAATAATAATAATAGATGACGACAAAACAATAATAGCAACAGCAGCAACAACAATAATAATAATAATAATAGATGACGACAAAACAATAATAGCAACAGCAGCAACAACAACAACAACATAAAATGACTGCATACGACATACAACAGCAGGAAGCAGCAGTGGCAACAACAACAACAATAACAACAACAGCTACAACAACAACAACAACAACAACAACAACAACAACAAACAAAAGAAGGCCACCATCCAGCTAGCTGGCTTGCTGTCTGGTTGGCTATTCAAGCATTCAGTCGCCGCCTCCAATCGTCGTTCAATATATCTGTTCAGTATGGCCAGTCGTCGTCTCTTGTTCTAGTGATCGGAGTAAAGGTACGACCTACTACGACTATTACTACTAACTACTACTAGCTTCTGCTGGTCGATCAGGGTGGTAGGTCAGGTCAGGTTGGGTCGACATCAACAATCACGAATAACAGCAACCGGCCCGAATCACCAACAAGAGACATATGGAGAGGGGGGGAGAGAGCGGGGGCGAGATAGGGAGAATGGGGAGTGCATGACACAGGAGAGAGAGAGAGAGATTGATACAGAAAGAGTGGGACGCGGATGCGCAAGCCGAACCGACGAAATGTACATACATGGCGGCACAGGCGACAACCGTAGGCAAGTAAGTAAATAGCGGTATAGAAATAGCGGTAGCAGGCATAATATTCAGCATGAGATCGATGGTAATGATAATGATGATGGTGATGATGATGATGGTCAATGGTCATGATGAGTATGATGGCAATGATAATCGTGTGATGATGATGGTGATCGATGGCCGGGGTGATGATGATGATGATGATGATGATTGTTCAGCTAGTAGGTGGGTATCTATGTAGGTAGGTAGGTGGGCAGGCGGGCAAGCATTCCGAGGGCGAGAGTTCAGTGGCGACTCAATCACTCATCACTCATCGTCGCTCGCCATTTCACACGGATTGTGCCGTCATTGCAACTTTTGGAGCTGCTACTGCTGATGGCGTTGTTGATGCTGTTGTTGCACGCCGTTGTTGCTGTTACTGTTGCTGTTGTTGTTACTGTTGCTGTTGTTGTTACTGTTATTGTTGTTGTGTTGTTGTTGTGGATTTTACCACTACTACTGTTGTAGTTTGTGTGGTTGTTGTTGTTGTTGTTGTTGTTTGTGTGGTTGTTGTTGTTGTTGTTGTTTTGTTGTTGTTGTTGTTGTTGTTGTTGTTGTTGTTGTTGTTGTTGTTGTTGTTATCGTGTTGTGTGTTGTTGTCGTTGTTGTTGTTGTTATCGTTG
>QVRM01005272.1:0-28893 GCA_003439945.1 Dermanyssus gallinae
GCTGAAGGAGCACAAGTCGTGAGGGAACGAGAGACTGTCTGTTGTGTCCGCCCAGCAACCTGTCCTTGCGATCCGCTGCTTACGGCTGCTTGTTACGACTCTCGACAGAAACGACGACAACAACAACAACATCGACATCGACAGCGGTGGAGAGCGTACGGATCACAACGACACGCTTGCTTATAGAGTCCGTTTAGTCCGTGACGCCATTTCGAATTCACACAGTGGATACGTGAGTGCAGCTCGTTGTGTCTGCCGGGTAGTTTGTTCGACAGCGAAACACCAACAAGTCCAGTGGTTAGTTGAACGCCGATAAGAATATATTAGCAGAGAACAAACGTAGCAATTGCAAGTAGCAGCTGCAGGATAAAAAGCATGAAAGAAACGACTAAGCACAAAGCACGAGGAAGGTGGACGTGGCGGCGGAGAAGACGACGACGACGCCCACAAGAAGGCATACAAGTGAAAATAGAATCGAGAACTTCTCTGTGGTGTCTAGAAGTTCAATGGCGACTACTATGGAACAAAGACAAGCACGTAGACTGGCTGACACAGAGGAAAGGTCCTACTCAGCTTTAGCTCCAAGGTTACGCTGCAAAGTAAGAAAGCCTCGAAGTAAGAAAAAAAACAAAGTATCGTTACAATCAGAGAGAACAGAAGAAGAAGAAGAAAGGATCGTTACAAATAGAGAGAAGCAGAAGAACAAAATATCGTCAGCAAATGACCACGTGATAAAGGCCCGGTGCGCTGTGAACCCATAAGCGCTCGTTTTTAGAGGGGGGCACGTTTGGGGTTGAGACTCCAGAGTGTCGGATATAGATGGATACTACGTAATAACAAAACAGCAACAACAACGCCAGCAACACAAGAGTGAAGCTTCACGGTGCATGCTAGAGGGGGCGTCTGGCGGCACGACAGCCCCAGGAGCAACAACACAACAACACAACAACAACAACAACAACACAACAACAACACTACTACTACTTACTACTACTACTACTACTACTACTACTACTACGACTACTACATCAGGAAGGGTCATCACGTGCACGCCTACTCCCTTCCATAGGAGATTTCGCCGCATCGCTCTTGTTGACGCGTTGGTACAACGCCAATGAGGGCAGACAAAAAGCCGGAGGTTGACATCGAGGTTGACCGCAGGCAATAGTCAAGGGCAACAAGAGCAGACAGAGCAGATCATACTGAGTACATCTGTTTCACCAGATCATACTGAGTACATCTGTTACAGACGGCGCGAGCGCGTACAGCGGTGCACTGTATGTATGCAGCCGCGCGTCGTACTTCATTTGTGTGCTTGCTTACTGCTGCGCCAACCAAGCAAGAACCGAGAAAAAAAAAACCTTGTTGGAGTTGGTCGAAACCTTGGAACCGATGCCTTGTTGGAGTTGGAGTTGATTGAAATGTCTACCGTCATCAGGGTAGCTGGTGTGGTGTGTGTGACCAGGGTTCGGGCAACACACGACAGTCTCGTGCGCAGCAGGGTCCTTCTCGATCACAGCAGCTTGTAGTACGCTGAGACCTCATGACGACCCGCTTGCTCGTCCACGTGCCGCCGGCCCTTAGGTTTGCTGCCCTTTGGAGAGTAGGCACCTACCAGCAACTGCTATTGCTGCTGCTGCAGCAGCATTTAGGTGTTCGATGTAGCAGCCATTTCCCGGTTGTTGTGGTTGTAGTTTTGTTGTGTTTGTTGCGGTTGTAGTTTTGTTGTTGCTATTGTAGTGCTTTTGTGTCGTAGGTCTTGTTGCTGTTGTTGCCGTGGTTCGCGTTGTAGTTGTAGTGGTAGTTTGTGATGGCATTTTGTTTCTTGTTTGTGTCGTCTTTGTTGTTGTGATTAGTGTTGTTGTTGTGATTTCGTTGTTGTTAGTGTTGTTTGTTGTGATTGCTGTTGTTGTTGTTGTTGGTGTGTTGTTGTTGTTGTTGTGATTGCTGTGTTGTTGTTGTTGTCGTCGTCTTCGTCGCTCCGTCGTCGCGATTGGGCTTCTTTTCGTTTCTAACGCTAAATCAGCGAGGAAGGCGGACACCGACAACGCCCTCCTCCTCCTAACAACTTACCACTATAGGCAGCAGCAGCAGCAGCAGCGGCGGCAGCTTAGCTCCAATGGCAAGCAGCAAAGATCACTCGAGAACTTTAGCATGTTCCTCTGGCCACTCAACGACTGCTTGTTCGCGACGACTGGTCCGCACAGTATTCGGCGGGGAACAAGTTTTTGTTGCCCGCGAGCCAGCTACGCATTGTTCTTCTGTGTGTGTTGTCACCACGAGCCTCATCGGCCTCACACATTTCCTCCCCCGCCCTGACCATTATTACCCCACTCCCGAACTCTAATCCTAATAGTTACCACATCGTCGGCACATTAGCATCGCTTCCGTGTCCTGTCTCTTTCGGGCATTGCAACTATTGCAGTTGGTAGATTTATCCTAAAAACGGTGTCTTCGTCGTCAATGCTGGCTGCTGCTGGTGCAGCTAAATAGTCGTCGAGTTGTTTGTCGAGTAATGTCAATGGACATTCGTAGACATTAGATAGCAAATATTTAATTGTTTTATATATTACGACAGTAGTTATGCTAAAGAATGACGCTAATCGAAGCCAGATAGGGTTGCTGCTGCTTAGTGCATTTCGATCGAAATGAAGCGCACGGAAATTTAACGGCAGGCGACAATTCTGGCGACAAAAAAATTCACGTTCGTGTATGTTCGGTGCAGAGCCGTTGGTCGACGGCTTGGTTCTAGTGTCTTTGTGTAGCCGTAACAATCGGGAAAGCATTTTGGTGTGGCAACAGCCGGTCACAGAGAGACGGCTAGTTAAGACAGGGAGAGAGAGGTATTATATTATTATTATTATATTATTATTATTATATTATTATTATTATTAAATATTCGATATAGGCATATATGCGTGCGTCCGCCACCTCTCGTGCTTGGTTGTTCATTTCTCAAGCTGTCTCAAGGCGTGTTAAAGCTAAACCAATCCCCTGCCAGTGCCGCTGTGTTGATGAGCGTCGACGACACCTGTCGATGGGTGTCACCTTGTTATTGTCGCACAGGCCACACGCCAAAGGGGTTCGCCGGAACGCTAGCATTTCGTTGATGACGCCAGAACGCTAGCATTTCCATGATGACCCGGTTCACATTCGGGCGACGTTTTCTAAAGCAATGCAAAACTAGTGTCAACAAGTACAATCCGCACGCAGACGTTTTCTGTATATCTGATGCACCGCTTCCAGAGTTTTCGTCTTCTAGCAGTGATCTGTATGTGTCAGTTAGATAGTAGAACGAAATAGTCGGGTTATAATATCTAATAGTACGACGACACAGTCGGGTTGTAATGCCAACTAGCACAGCAGCGGTTACTAGCAATGCTAGAGAGAGAGAAAGAGAGATAAAATAACACTAGCGAGACCAAGATTACCATGTAAATTAACTGTATACCAACGTACCATATTAATGGGTTGGTTAGCTGCGATCTGACGGAGGGGGGCTGAGTTGATAGGTTGTTTCGTTCACTATTTCTGGCTAACGACAAGAAATGTTGATATGCATACTGTGGGTCTAACGTACATATTCCAATCACACAAAAAGCAACTAATTCGAATGCTTAGTGTGTGACTCTAATTAGTTAATTATGCGTTAGCGTAAGTCGTGAGTGAAATTGAATCTAGAATAATCCATGCAGCATGCAACGTATCTTTGGTGCGTATCTTTGTCAAGTAATTATTCTAACGCTTTCAGCTCAGCTCGCTCTCGCAATTGTGTCAACTTACTCACATGTTTCGGTAACGACTATGACTGCAGGTGTCCTCCAGGTGAGCATAGAGCGTAAACTTCGGCCTTGAGGTCGGGTGTTCGCAGCAAGCGGTAGTAACAGCAACAACAACAACACGAAAACAATAACAACAATACGAAAACAACAACAACAGCAGCCGCCGCAGCAACAAGAGGTCAAAGTCCTCACGAGTCTGCCTACCCACGAAACTCGAGATGCGGATGATAAGGATGAAGGAGTGTAATTTGTCTTCACTGTTGCTCTTCGTCTCCGTTGCCATCTGCATGGTGGCGTATGCAAGCGGTACACCACTCAGCAGTAGCTCGGCCATACTGTCAGCGCAATCGGATAGCGATGAGGACTCGGCCGCGTCCGCGTCCGAAGAGACGCACGCCGATGCAGCGGCAGATCAAGCAACATTGTCGCTCCAATATTCCGATGGTCTTTCGTTGGCCCCAGTACTGATTTCGTCGTCACTGTCGGAAGAAGAGGACGCAGACGAGGGGACGGCACAGGAGGCAGAGGAAACGAACGACAAAGAACAGGGCAATGGGTCGGCTGGCAGTGCTGAAGTGTCGGGGGACGTCACCGGCTCTTCCGAAGAACAGTCGTCTGCAGCATCGTCGTCGTCCTCAGCGTCTGCGTCTTCGGAGGAACAGAGCCCCACTGAGTCTGAAGGAACCTCAGCGGAAAGCAGTTCGGAAGAATTCACGGTGAACAACACCGCTGTCGGCACAGCCAACCACTGTCCAAACAACCAAGCGCCATAGTCGACGTAAGTTGAGATTATTATTATTATTATTATTATTATTGTTATTATTATTATTATTTCATTCTGATGCTTGCTGCTTTACACAATATTTTGAACAATTAGGCGGAAGTTTAATTTTACAAACGTTTTATACATTGTCGTTGAACAAGGCGATTGCGTCAACAAACCGATACGCCCTACCTGTTCGAAGACTTCCTAAAGCTCACACAGAGTCTAGTTTTTTTCCATCAGGCAACCACTCCGGTAAACTCACTAACCTTGCTAGTCATCGCAATATATTATTATTTGGTACCATGCTTTATATTGACATTTCTGCAAGTTTAAATGCGCACAGAATGCTCGTGCGCTGTAGATTTAACAGGCTCTCTCTAAGTAGCATATGTGCCATAGAGGATATACTCACAACATAGAATGCATACGTATATATATATATATATATATATATATATACGACGACAACAACAACAACCACAACAACAATCGATATCAAATGTACATGAAGACGTGGTTTCACGCAAGCGGCAATCAAATGTATCTGTCTCTTTGGTCCATAGAGGCTAGCCCTCGCTAAGCTAAGCCTAGCCTGTCACGCTTCAGAGTAACAGAATAACAGTCTTCAGAGAGAGAGAGAGAGAGAGAGAGCGAGAGAGAGAGCGAGTCAACAGCCGGTTGACTCTGTTGTTGTTGCTTTTTTGCTGTAGTTGCCGCTGCAACTTTTATCATTGTCGCCTCACGCCTCGTCTTGCTTTCATCACGTGACGTCAATGGAGTGGCATCGCGGCACCGAAGTAGCTAACAAATAATGTCCGAGCACTCTACGAAAGGGCGTGTCACTACGCGGTTGTACTACGCTGCTCTTGGTTGCCGCCTTGTTTCTGTATGGCAAACCTTGCATACAGTCAATGCAGATACTGATGATGCTGACGCTTCTGACGTGGGAGTTTCTACGATTTTTTTTTTTTGGCGAAACACATATGCGCTGCGATACAGCATTGACAATATGCAATAATAGGGACACCGACAGTAGAAAACAACAGTAACACGATCAAGTAAAACAAAACCAACAGAAACTGCACGAAAACTTTCACGAAGTATGAAAAGTTATCAACAATAAAAGTGGCAGCAGCAACAACAACAACAGAAACGACATTGAGAGCAACAGCAGTAACAAGACAACAGACAGACACTGGCCTCTTTATTATTATTGCTATATATATATATATATATATATATATATACATACATATATATATATATATATATATATATATATATATATACACCCCTGCCGATAGCCGTGCGGAATTGCGAGTGCTCTACATGCAATGTGCCGAACTCGCAATGATGAACTGACTAAACTATTACATTGAGACGTAAGTGTATCACGTAGTAATGCCTAGCTGCATGCGTGCGTGCGTGAATGTATGCATGTGTGGATGTATGTATGGTGGTAGGAGGTAGACAGACATATAGGTCGACAGATAGACACTAGGTAGGTTTGCGCGTAAGTGACGCTACTAACCATGTTGTTACACCCACGTATGTTGCATGTTACAAAAAATATTGGCAACGAAGAACACATCGTGTTTCGTGCTGTGCAACCGGCCGCCGCTGTTCTACGATTCGGTCGGGCCTAAGGATGCCGGAGCGCCATGCATCATCAAGGAGTACTACGAGGGGACGAACAACGTCAAAGCCCAACATAGTGGCGCTTGCAACGGAAGAGGCACCTGCGTCGCGCTGCATCGGAGCGCGCCATCCGATACGGAAGTAGGCGAACCGTTGAGCGCGTCTGCTGGACAGAGTTCGTCAGCTGAATCCGAATCAGCTGAAGAAGCATCCGCTGAATCGGCGTAGGACGTCACCACCGTAACAACAACAACATTAACAACAGCAGCACCGTGAGTCACAACGTGGTGGCCTGACTCCACATCAGCAACAGGGGCTGGCAACAACTGAAAACAACGACAACGACAACGATGAGAACGACGAGATGCCATCCCTGTCATGTAATGCGTCTTGAGGAGAGATCTAGACCAGTACTACTACTACTACTACTGTTACTAATACTTCTTACACCGGCCAATCGCCCATTGGGAGAAACGCCGAATGGTCAGCTGGCCGATAAAAGAGCAGCTATTGAACTTGGCGGGACGCAAAACTTACGCTCGGCTCTTGGGAAGATGCGGGGGAGCCGTGCTGCACGGGATAAGCAAACGGAAGGACGGACCTTGATGGGCCCAGGTGGGTCATATTGGGGTCTCGATCGGTCTTCAAAGTCGAGTGCGACGCAGGAGCGTATAGCTCGTGTACAATTTGATTGAAATATGAATATGCTATATATACATACATATACACATCTAGATTGCTGCGAGAAATACCAATATTAATAATGCATACCCATTTTCCCGTGCAATAAATTGATTAATCTATTTTTGAATTTCTGCTATGTTGCATTATACTTGCGGTAAATGAAAATCAGGGCTTATAGCTGCTGCTGCAGCTGCTAAATTAAAAAGTGCTCAATAGTATGGAGGGTTTTTGGTTTACGTTCTGGTGACTTCTAACGTGATACATATGATTTAAGCCGCATCAGTCATACTAAAACGGTATTTCAGATGACGAGCTTATATATATATATATATATATATATATATATATATATATATATATATATATATATATATATATATATTAAGTTCTTTATACGTTGTGCATACTAGTGTAAGAGTGGTATTTAGACATATAGCAACGACTGAAATCACGCGTCGCGCGCACAGATGCGACCGTATAGATTCATTCTCTGCTTCGTTGTCTCACTCATGCTCACGTGACACAACACGATTCTTTGTCTTTCTGCCTTTGTCTGCCCTAAAAGAGCGGTATAGCGAACGGTTCTATTAGGGCCCGAGAAAAGATATGGTTCAGCAGCCATCTTAGAGCAGATTCATCACGACATTTGCACAAGGCCGCTGTTGTGTTCTTGAGTTTTGCAAGGGCCGCCGAAAAAGTCGTGACACACTGTTTCCCCTAATTCTTTCTACAGCAGCCATTGCTTTTCCATTCATTCCTGACGCAAGATTTCTTCTGCAGTAGCATTTCGAGCACGAACACTACCGGTAGGTAGCACGTGGTAATACCGGCAGGCAATAGCCGCGACGGTAGCATCGCCTATTCGGGCGTATCAAAAAAGAAGTGCCACATCCAATTGGTGACAAACAATGTGACATTGTTGTGTAGTTACGTCCTCGCGGCGGCTCTCCCAGGTGATCACGCAGCGGACGAACTGGCGGCTGGATGCTTGGTAGGCAGGTGAGCGCACCGATGAACGAATCGGTAAAGATGAATCGAGGCTTGCACAAATATAGTACAAATATACCTGCCTCTGCCGCGTCTAGGTGTTCGCACGGGCGGCGAAACACGGGTTGACACATCTAGCTGAATAATGATCGAAGTGGTTTGGAGAAGTCGGTCGGAAAACGCTCCGAACTGCGTCGCCGCTCTTCGACCGCCAAGCTCCAACGTGTCGTAACGTGTGACGTGATACGCGGTGCGATTTTCGAAATTACGACGGGCATCGTCACGTGATTGTTGGCGTTTCTCCGCGTGTAGACCATAACGATTAATGCCAGATATGACGGCGTTCGCCTCAGGGACGTTTAAGAACGTCGCTATATCATCCGCAAAGAATGCATAGTTTATAGTTTCACTGATACGTACACGCATACATACATTCACAGAGGATATTAACTCGCACATATTGGCATTTAGTTCCAGAAATCGGTCCACGCAAAGACAGTTATTATTATTATTATTATTATTATTATTATTATTATTATTATTATTATTATTATTATTATTATTATTATTATTATTATTATTATTATTATTATTATTATTATTATTATTATTGCCATGGAGACACTAGGACCAATCAGCAAGGGAACCGGAGCATTTCTCAAAGATTTGAGTAAGCGAATTCAGGAGGTCACGAACGACCGAAGAAAGGTCAATTCTTGAGGCAAGGGTTGTCCTTGACCGTTTGCAGAGGAAACGCGGCATCTATTTTAGGCGCCATGGAGTGAACTAATTATTTAAAAAAACTTTGCAATAATACGTTCAGACCTCTCAACTGTAACATCGTTTAACATGTAATAAATAATATAATAATAATAATAATAATAATAATAATAATAATAATAATAATAATAATAATAATAATAATAATAATAATAATAATTATTATTATTATTATTATCGCATCTAGAGTAAGTGCAAGACGCGTCGTTGCCGAATAATGTTGACACACCTAAGTGTTGCGAAACTGAATGACTACTGAATTTGTTATCTACATTAGTTAATATAAATTAGATGCTGTTGATGAGATGACTTCTTGGTCCCAATAATAAAAAAATATATACATTTAGAGACAAAATGCGAAACATTCACGCTAATGCACATAAGAGCGGTTGCGGGTCAACTACACGTCATGACACAACGAAGTCTGCGCGTTAAAAGGCATGGTGTTTGAAGACGTACTAAAACGTATCTGTCTTGGTGTTTGAAGACGTACTAAAATGTATCTGTCTTGGTGAAGAGGTAGGCCGATGCATAGATATCTATTTTTTTTTGTTTAGTTTTGGGCGCTCTGGGCATTTCAAGCGTGGCAATCGGTATGACTTGGCTTTTAATTAGTTAGTTAATTTTAATTCGCTAAGGGGCCACTCAAAGCCCCTAACCGTCCGCCGCAAGCTTAACTTATGACTTGTGAAACTTCAATACAGGCAGAAAGCAGTGTAAATGGCCTAATGCCTCTCCTCTCCTTTCCCTACTCCTGTGTGTTCTCGTGTATCTGAACATTTGCATAATTGTGTATGAAGAGATTTGTTGTAAGCTCCGACGTTCACCTGGTTACTGGAATTTTTGTCAAGCAATAAAATGCATTAACTCTACCACCTGTCAATCTTGAGGATTTGACACCACAAAATATGCCATACCTTCTCTATAAAGCGTATATCTAATCGGCCGAATAAATCATTAGCACGTTACGCTACTACTAGGTTACTACACGAACATCAACATGAAAACCTGGACGAACATGTGGCGATGGTTTGACATCAATAATCGACCCGGTCTCCTCCAACCTTTCCGGTATTCTTTTCACAGTTGCTGCACATGAAACATTTTGTCAACCAAAATTGTAACACAGTTTGCAAGTTGTGGCTTTAAACTTTGTCCATTCTGAAAACATGTTTAACGATAAGTGAATGTTGCATAAATAATTGTAATTAACCTGGTTAATCAAACCTCATATTATGTGTCGAATAGCGATCCATCCTTCATTATAGAGTACTGTCTACCCACAAACCGTTTAATGCTTTGGCTCTCGAAACACAGCAAAAATAGCGCCAGATGAAAGTGTTCTTGGAACACCCTATATATATATATATATATATATATATATATATATATATATATATATATATATATATATATATATATATTCGTCTAACGTGCTCTGATGGCTAAGGATTTTGATATTTTCCACATTTTTAAACTTCCTCTTCCCGAAGAATTGTGAAATCGTCCTGTGAGAATTATCTGATGGCAAAGTCTAGACGGAACACGACGCACCTACGATTTTATAGTCTAGCAACTTATGTATTCGAAAGCGCAAATCGTTCTAGGAGGATTTAACATAAACGTAGGTATATATATATAGGGTCTGTCATGATGGCTTCTTCTATTCGTAAAACAAATTTAGAGATGTATTGTATTTATACAGTACCACTTTGGACAATATGAAGTTCAGAAGATGGGGAAGGACAGCAGCCGAGGACACGCTACGCCTCAACAGAACGCCACTTAAGTATGTCAGCAGCTTCCCATACTTAGGGGTGATTTTCTCTGTCACCGGTACTTGCTTCTCCGCGCACATATCTGAGAGGTGCAGGAAGGCACTGGCGGCGACATGGGCGATCAAATCTCCGAACAGACTATCGCTGAAGACGGCACTCAGTCTGTTCGAACTTAAGATAGCTCCGATCGCGACCTATGGGGTGAGAGTCACCTGGAATAGTGGGTGGAAAGGAACACATAGGCTAAACAGACATGTTGTGACCCGATTCATGGTTTTCACCACTAGCTCTGTGCGGAGCGGGGTTTCCATGACCCTTGCGATAGTTGTAAATGCTCTAGATGTGGGAGTTTTTGTGATAGATACCACGCGGCTAACTGCCCCATAGTACAATCGCTGGGAAGCCTGGCAAGCTGACATGGCTGAAATGTTTTTATTCCTGAAATGATTCTAGTCTTGTGTTGTTACCCTTGTATAAGTACATGGATTTTCTTTGACTAAGTATTTGACTGCTACCTACAAAGGTGAATAAATGAAATTGATTGATTGATTGACTTTGGACAATACATGTATGCATGTACACCACTTATTAATATAATCCTCACCTAAAGCTATTTTCTATGAGAAAATTTGACTCTTTCAGAGTTTCTCGTTTTTTATTACAAAGAATGCTTAAGCTCAAGATTTGAAACTCTCTAAGGCATCGCCATCTCAGAGAAGTCTGAGGCAAACGACGCAGATGGTTATCTAGAGTACGGTCGGAACTAAGGTTAGCGCGGTAGAATATACCATCAGATTACATAGTATGGATGCTTTTCGACCACTGTTTGCTTCAGACCACGAAGCTGCTGGAAATAAACACAAACCATGTTTATCATAATAGCATAAGGGTCTCATTTTGTTGGATCCGGTGGCCGTTGCGACTGTAATCCTGTGAAAAATCCTGATCCCCTAGTTTCTCAGAAGAGGTAGTTTTTTCCCTATGGAATTGGACAAACGGGTACTCAGACATTAAGTAATTTTAGGTGAATTTGTGCAGTACTTATAAATAATACCGCTCCATGCAGTCGCGGCAAGTTCAGTGCAAACAAAAAATGTGCAAGAAAATATCTTTCAAGTTTATCGACCGTAAGAAATTTTGTCCTCGTGGTCAATCGGTCACATCAAAATCCCTACTACAAAAGCGCGCAAACTACTGAATACTGTCACACAGTTTTATGGCCGTAGATATCAAGAATTTTCGCTTCCGAGGCAGTCGCATTTTGCCCTTCGCAGTAGTAAAAGGCATATAAAAATGAAGTAATAATACAACTGAACCTTTGCAGAAGCGACGAAATACGTGTAGTATAAACTGAGATGGATTTCCTCATAAGATTGGGATGGTCATGTTGGAATGTAATTAACTTATTAACTCATTTAAGATTTTACTATTATATAATAATATCCTGGAACAGCTTTTGGTGCTACAACAACACAGCATGCCATGTAATATACTGGGTGATTCGAATGTTAACGTCTTAAGAATTTCCGGTCTAAGGAGTACGTGTCAAACCTTGATGCAAGAGCATTTACGCATGCGGTCGACTTAATAAAATAATAATAATAATAATAATAATAAAAAAAAATAGTCACAAATAACTATAACCAATACGAATATTTTACGCTTTGGTCGAAAAAGTTCATGTGCGGACACGCCGGAACACACCATATTTCTGTGCCCGGCGTGGGCTCCATTACGCAGGGAGTTAACCACAGCAAGTGACGGCAGTCTTAAGAGCACACCTTCTTATAAACCCACGTGATGACTGGAATCTTATAGCCCGTACAATCGAACGTATTATGCACGCCAAAGAAGAGAAGTATCGTTTTTACTTGACAAGGCCTTGTGAGACACTCCAGGGCAGCTAAGATAAGAACGCTACTATTCACCCCCTCAATTGTTTGAAGTGACAGGGGACATGACTGGTTTTTAGTGGGTTGGAGCCCTACACTACCGACCCACATTTGCAGCTGAGCTTTCCTGCCGTGGTGTCCATGTGTGCAAACCGTATTTTCCAGTTAGTCCCTCAAAAAAAAAAGACCAAATTATCAAGATCAACGCACACCTCTAGATCTAGTTAGCCACTTCATCTACTTAGTTGTGAGACCTCATGCTTTATTTTGCTGACATGTACAGCAAGTATTGGCATACAGCGGGGACCACGGCACTGTTTGGTAAACTTCGCATCATCAATCTTAAAATGGTCATGAGCGAATTAAAAGTAAAGATCATTTTGATTTTTATTTTCTGCCTGCCTGCCTATCTCACAATAAATTTCCTTAAAATACGGGACCAGTCAGAGCTAATTATTTAAAACGTAGGTTAAGAGAAAAGACAAAAAAAAGTCGTCGAATTTTTCTAAAACACTTTGTATCTGGCAACCTATTGATTAGTCCTAAAATCTTACGAACTCATAGAGAATATAGGGAGAACCGAAACTTTAAGTTTGTAATCTCTTTACTACGCTACTTTGGAGGAGATACTAAATATTCAGCTTGCCGCTGTTGCAAGAGATCAGGTAATGCTTCCGGTCTCTCTAGGCGGCTTAGGTATGCCGGACGCGGTCCTGATGGCAGGATCCGCGATCGTATCATCATTGACTCAGGCTACGAAGAGGGTAAGGGCATTATTGGATAACGATGGGTGGGAAGCCTATAACGTAGAAATACAAGAGTTGACCGACAGATTGTCGTCCTTATTCGACTCCCCTCCCGTCGAAAGAACTAAACAGAGCAGCTGGATGACCCCCTTGCAAGAAAAGCGATTAGCAATCCTGATCGATACAGCCCCCACCTTAGCTGATAGAACCAGGCTTCGAGCCGTAAGTAGTCAAGGGTCTAGAGCTTGGTTACATGCCCTACCTTGTTTGCGAATAGGGACTCTTTTGAATGACGAGACGACGCGCATTAGCACAGGACTGCGGCTTGGTGTTGACTTAGTCGTTCCTCACCGATGTCGTTGTGGTTACCTAGTAGACGCGTTGGCCCATAATGGCTTGTCATGTGCCTTAAGCGCAGGCCGAAGAGCACGCCACTCGGTTTTAAATGACACTTTCAGTCGAGGTCTGAGGTTTGCCATTTGCCATTTACCACTGAGGTCTGCCGGCTTTCTGTGTATACTAGAATCTCCGGGTCTATCCAGAGACGACGAAAAAGGCCTGACGGCCTTACTCTAACCCCCGTTGAGCGTGGCCGCACGCTTGTTTGGGACGCAACTGTAACCGTTTCATTAGCCCCTTCGATGGTCGGTGCAGGAGCGGACCAGGCAGGCCATGCGTCCAGGTTAGCAGAGGCTAACAAATGTAGAAAATACTCTGACGTTGGTTATCCGCACCAATTTTGTCCGTTGGCGTTTGAAACAATGGGAGGACCAGGCCCGCTTACACTGAATTTGATTCAGCGCGTGGGCAGATGCCTTAACCTTTCCACGGGAGACTCGAGAGCATCGGAATTTTTGCTTCAGAAGCTGTCGCTCGACATTCAACGAGGAAACGCAGCATTTGTTCGGGGCACATTGTCGAACTGGGCTAATCCTGGGTTAGAGAACCCGTGACTACACGTTCACGCGGAGACAATTGTTTGCTCCAAAGTGCTAACATAACAAAGTTATATAAATAAAATATATATACATATAAAAAAACACCTCTTGTCATTCTCAAATATGCTGAATCTGTCCCTTGTCGCTGATGTGTCTGTACTTGTTTGTGTTCCAGATGTTCTAGCTAATGAATATTTGTGTCCTGCGTTATGCATGTGACTGTGTAATTTTCTTTGCCTCGTTTCTATCACGTATCCTTTATATAATTTTTATTTGACAACGTTAGCACTGCATGATGCAGTGCTATTTTTTCTTAAAATAAATTACAGTAATTAATAGTTAGTTACGTTCATTTATTTATTTTGCTATGTTAGCGCTTTGGAGTAGGTTCTTCGCGTGAACGCGTGGTCAGGTGTTCGCTAATTCAGGGTTAACCCAGTTCAGCAATGTGCCCCGACCAGACGCTGCATTTTCTCGTTGAATGTCGAGCGACAGCTTATGGCGCAAGAATTCGGATGCTCTCGAGTTTTCCGTCGAAAGGTTAAGGCTTGTAACCACGCGCTGAACCAGCTTGAGTGTAAGGGGGCCTGCAGCTCCCATAGTCTCGGACGCCAGCGGACAAAATTCGTGCAGATAATTAACGCTAGGGTAATTACTGCAGTTGTTAGCCTCAGCTATCCTGGAGGCATGACCCGCTCGGTCCGCACCTGCACCGACCATCGAAGGGCTAATAAGTCAGTTACAGTTGCGTTCTAAACAAGCATGCGGCTACGCTCCAAGGGTGTCAGAGTCAGACCGTCAGGTTTTTTCCGTCATTCCTGTATAGGCCCGAGAGTTCCAGAAATAGTTGTAAGCTGAAATTAATTAAAACATTATTAACAATTAACTTTTAAATATGGGAGGGTGAGAAGAATGAGCAAGACAATTATTTTGATTTATGCACGTAATTGCGTTTGTACTTTACGTAATTAGTATTGAAATTGTTGCATATTCTAAAGGCATTGCCACTTCTGTTTGACTCTTGTGTGATAGTTTTATGGATGGATGAATCGCTATTACAAACGCATTTACTTTATGATGACAATGGTTACGGTCATGCTGGGTGCTGGGGTTGCTGATAGTGGTGGCGAGCGTGTTGGTGGTGTCATCTGCACTGATTAAAGTGAGTAGTGGACTCAGTTGATTATAATAGTGTGCTTAGCAGGGGTTTACTTTTATTATTAATAATGCATATAGAGATTCTACCTTCAGCAAGACAACTAGACAAAGCTGATATGGAACTACTAGGGGCCCCATTAGGCAGGCGAATAATCTCTCAAGTGCTAAACGACCAAACAGCCTTTATCGAGGGCGTACCGCCTTCGCTCAAGCGAATGCATCCACAAGCGGCAATGTGCGTGTGGAGATACAGCCTGGGAGCACCCCGTTTGAACTACATACTTCGTAGTGCACCGACAGATCTCTGCCCAGATGAACTTGAGGCGTATGATACTTCTGCCAGAGAGATCATGAGCGAGGTGCTGAACGTCAAGCTTAACGATGAGATATGGAAGAGGGCAAGTTTACCTATCAAGGAGGGTGGACTTGGCTTAAGGAGTGCAGTAGACCTGGCTCCAGTATGTTACGCTGCTTCGCTGAACCAGTTCGGAGCTCTGTCAGAATCGTTGGTAAGCCACGATGTGCAACAGCTAATTCACAAACATCAGGTGGAGGCTGAATGTAAGATCAGGATAAAATTGGACCCCGGCCCGTTGGAAGAACATCTATATCAGCGCAAGCTAGACGGATATAGTAGCAGAAAGCTAGCAAGAGACATTCAAGGTTCTTTGTGTACGCGCCGTGAACAGGCGGTTTTCCGAGCCGCCAGAGATATTTCTAGTGGAGGCTGGCTTAAAGCCCTGTCATCTCCACATTTAGGCACCATGCTGGACCCAACCACTTTCCGCATGGCTGCTGCTATCAGGATAGGAGCTCCAATTTGCGAACCCTTTCCTTGCGCAGCATGCGGAAATGAGGTCGATGTCTACAGTCTACACCCACTGAGCTGTCCAAGAAGCTCTGGAAGGATTTCACGGCACATGGAGTTAAATGAAATCATCAAAGGAGCTCTTAGGAGGGCAAAGTTGCCAGCAAAACTAGAACCACGGGGCCTCGGACAAGACAACGACAAGAGACCTGACGGCGTGACCATACCATTATGGTCTCACGGCAAGTGCTTGGCCTGGGATGCTACAGTGTCCTGCACAGTAGCTCCATCGTATCTCAGCCATAGCTCTGTTAGCACAGAATGGGTAGCAGAGCACGCCGAACAGAAAAAGAGACGCAAATACGCAGACCTTGAAAACAGTCTTCACTTTGTACCGGTGGCTATGGAAACATTAGGACCCATCAGCAGTGGAACAGCAAAATTCATTCGGGATCTGGCCAGGAGAATGACAGCAACAACGGGGGACCAGCGCGAAGGCGAATATCTGAGACAGCTTCTGTCTCTCGCGGTGTGTAGAGGCAATGCCGCTTCTATAATCGGCGCCATGGGATGAGCAGCTAAATACGTGCTTGAATCGACGCGACACGTTCGAACCTCACAACTGTACTCTGATAACACAATTACGAATTGAATAAATAATAATAATAATAATAAATGCATAGGTATAACAAATACAATATATAAACTATATAATATTTACAATATTGTTTGTATTATTATTATTATTATTATTATTATTATTATTATTATTATTGGCGTTGCCTCTCTGTAGCTGCAGCGACACCGTCTGTCGGAGAAAGGCGGTCGATTTTAACTACGATGTGGCCTCAATGGCCAGCTTTTTCCCAAGTTTCTTTAACATTTTGAGTGCATTCTTGCCCCAGACGCTTGATCATTGGCCCGGCAGCGTCCGATGAGATCGCCTTTAGTCTAATGTCGTCCACATCTAACTGGCGCGCCCACACAATGTTAGGTGGGTAGTCTGAGTAGCGATTTGGTCCTATTTTGTTCTGCCTGGTGACCTGCCCGATTGTGAAGGACGATGATTAGACTGACGCGCGTCCCAGAGCCGAACGCCGTCTTGTTGGTGGCTGATGAGCCCGCTGGCAGTAACGGCCACTGCGGAGGCGCGAGGCGGATGCGGCGAGATGAGAAACGCAGACAAGGCCCGTAGCCGTATAATAATATCTTTACAGCATAATAATGATTTACTTTTTATCAAAAGTAGCCGGTAATTGTACAGATTAAACTCCTTATATACGCGTCAAATCCTCCAAACCCTTCCCCTTCGGGAACATGCCAAAAAGCATTCTCGCGTGATAGCGCTAAACTTCTAAAGTCATGCACTGCCTCAGGAACGCTGTGGATCATTTGTCCCCGTTCGACTTCTCTATGATCTGGCGGATTGTCCGCGTTATGGCCATGGCGTCCTGTCCCCACACGCCCGATGTCTTAATGATTACCGGACAGATGGTGTGCACGTTCCCCAAAACTTCGTAGTGACGAGTCTTGTCCTTTTCCGCTTTGAGTGTAGCGCCACCTACCTTGCCGGGTATCGTCGTATAGCTCGCCGGGTAAGTGTTCCGAATCGACACGCCCCGGAACAGCAACTTCCCCATGGCCCAGAGGTCAGAGTCATACCTCCGTCTGGCCTCGTTTTGGTGAGCTACTAAGGAGGAATCTCGTGTGGGAGGCGAACGTCGACAACAGAGATCCAGGTAGAATACCCAAGACCACTGACACTGACTGGCTACTGGAGCTGAGAGCGCGCAAACGTATCCAGGAAGATGTTCAGACACACTTCCACACATCGCAACTAATGAAACGGAATCAAGCTGTTAAGGGTTTGCAAGCATCTTGAATGCAGGACTTGCTCTCAAAAAGTACGTGACGCAAATTCAACTTTAACAGCTGTGCCTGGGCCTTATCTGGAAGAAGCTACGCGAAGCGGGGACGGCACCCTTGGCTCCTGACTTGGTGCTGTATTCCAACTGGCGAGGTCGTAGCTGTTGTCCAAGTACGCGTTGGGCACGTCTTAAGGTAATTTTTATTGTCACCGCCTAAAAATGAATCCTATAGCAACAAGTGTCAAGGCACCGGTCTTTCTCATCTGGGGGATTAGCCAAGATCTTAATGGCGCAAACGTCGTCAGGCGTATTCCCTAAGGTGATCGTTTCGCAGACGCGCTAAACGCGGTCGAAAGACTGGCGAGAACCAGGTGAGCGTGAGGAGATGGGCGGGCGTTATGCCATTTAAATCTCCAGCTACTACTCTGCGGAAGCTCTTTGGCTGGAATATAACGTCGTCAGGAGTGCACTCTTGTTAGCCTTGCAGACATCCAGATGGACGGTCTTAAATCCAAACAAAGAGCTGGGTGCCTGTTTTAGCAGAAAGATAATGAGAGCATTGTTTCAGTCTGCAAAAAAAGGTCAGTCAGCACCGTCTTCTCGGATGAGTCCTGAGGATGAACCGATCGGCGTAAGCGTGATGAATGCGGAGGCGGTCCATTGCATACCTTCTCCGAGATGAGCGCTTTCTCGGCAAAAGCGAGAATGACGCGGCTCGTCTACATCGTAGATCCTAAACGAGGATCACGAGCTCGCATCCGGACCGGCTCTGTGACACCGACGGCTTCCAGGGACTCAATCATAAAAGGCTCGAAGATGGAGCGGTGAACTTCGTAGATAGTCCCCCTTATTCGTTCGCGGGAAGCCTTGCGGGAGATAACCGATGTACCTGCGAGTGTTTTCAACTCCAAAAAAGCCGCCGTATCCTCGTCGTTGTATACCTCTACAACCAATTCACCGCTGCATGCCATTCAAATCTCACGGGCCCGAAAATGATCGCCCTGCTCTTCGATCTGAAGCCAAGTCTCTTCCATTGTGCTGATCCTCGGAGCCCATGTTGTCGCCATTGTCATTTTAATTGTCTTTGTCCTCAATGTTGCTCTTGCAGCGAAGCCGCTTTTTGCCCGGTTGGGTTCCTTTAGACGGTGACTGTGCCACCCTCCGGAGGCCTCTCTCTCTTCTTCTTCTCTCTTAGATCTAGAATTAAAACATTTTTTAGGGAGGTTGTTTTTAAATCTAGACTATCCTCCATCCCCTACGGGCTTGGAACTTAACCTGAGGTATATCTTCAATGCACCGAGGGCCGGACATGTTAGGATATATAGGATTTCCTTAACAGTCCTTGTGGCAGCATGGCCGCTGACTCTCAGCGGCATGGTGTATCATCTATTCTCAATGAGCCTCGCTCAAAGAAAATTTGACCAACAACAGGGATCGAACCGGCGACACCCCGGTAAATGACGACCATGACTAGCGCCCCACTAGTTCCCCACTAGACCACGCCGCCACACTCTCTCTTGAATCTGGGCAGCACCACGTTGTATGCCGCGTCTGCTGCGGTCTCGTCGTCGGCCCAACGATCCAAGGCGTCTGCAGCTATGCCGTCGTTCGGCGGCAAAAGCGCACATGAAACGCCTAGATGCACGTCAAGGCGCACGTCAAAACGCGCGCCTGCCCCGTGCACGTAATGCCAAGACCCAACGAGAGTCAGCGCGTCGACGCACTCGACCACGTACACGCAGCACGAGGCAACTGCAGACAACACGGAGGATGGGGTCACTGAGTCACCAGGTCACCGGGTCACCAGGTCGACGTCGAATCAACAGCGCAGTGAAACCGCTGAAGAAGCTCTGCACGCGCAAAACGCTAAACTCTAGCAAACCGACGACACCGTGAGGAGTGCACGTCTCGTCTCGACAATATTCGGTCAGCGCAAGATTGATAATACTAATAGTGAACGGCACATTGCTGAACTGGTCTACTCCTAGGTTAGAAACCCGTGATTATACATTCACGCAGATGATTTTTTTCCTCTAATGTGAATCATATATATATATATATATATATAATCAGAGACGATTCATCAGCGAAGGATTAAATGCAGGGGGAGAAAGAGCTGCCCCCAAAATATTGTTCCGAGGAGAAACGTGGCAGCAACAACAACAACAAAAACAACACTACTAGTTACTGGCAATGGAGCCGGCAGCAGTGTATCAACAACGCTCAGTAGCTGTCCTTCGAATAAACGTGATACCTCATTTATTCAGTAAATCGCTTCATTCAGGTTTATTGCTCGCCTGTCTCGTGTCCAGTGTGTGCCAGTTGTTCTAATGATGAGCTGTTGATATGGCGCATCCGGATGGCAACAGCAACAACAACAACAGCGATGACAGGCAATGACTACACCTCAGGGACAATACCGGCAGTAAGACAATCTCAACAGCAACAACAACAACACAAAAATTAACAATTGGAAGGAAGATCAAGATTCTTTGTGTGTTTGATAGAGCCAATACTAGATGCGACGAGAGGGAACAAGAGAAATAGCCAGATACAGGGAAAGAGAAAAGGAGAGTTGAATCCGGCAAACGGAAACGACCCCACCCACCAGCAGTGACTCGTAGATGTCGTAGGGGCAGTTACTTCATCAGATCACCCTCATCAATGTTGTGGCGAAAAAGCAAGTGGACAGACAGACAGGAACGCAAGTAGACTCTATACGCATAGCTAGGCTGACGTGACGCTAACAATCCATCGAACGTCATAATTGCGGTGCCATCATGGCGTGTATTCTGTTTGCCGTACAACTGACGTATGATCGCATCTCAGACACGCATACCTACATCTAAGATTCAGCGATTATACGAGCTTCCCGGTTAGCGCATTGTATTGATCAAAATCCGAAATTGAAAAGTCGACGCTGTGAGACGCCCCCTGAGGTTAACGTTTTCGGGCTGACCCTCAGCCAAGATTTAACGTGGTCCACGGGACTGCTTTTCGCAATGCTTCATAGACGGACCCCCATAAATACAAATGTGGGGCAACGATGGGGTTTGAACCCGCGCACCTGCTATGTGTCTTCTCCGGTTGCGAGGCGCAGACTTAAGCCATCACGCCACCGGGCTCGACTGCCCACTAAGGTTATGGCGTAGCAACTGTGGGTTGCACGGTTGGACGGGAGGATTTCTTGAGTCTAGGGCGCGTTCACCAAGTTGTTCAGGCGCTCTCAGGCATTCATCGGCGTTGGCACGGTAGCCGCGCGCTCGACGTAGGTTTGAAACCCTACACATTCGAGTGTTTCCTAGCTAGAGAGCTGTTTTACTTAACCACTACCAACTAACTACTTCGAACTCTCTAACTAGCGAGCAGTTCATGCCTTAACGCTGATGCGTCACCGATCGGACGACTTGCGTGCAACCCGATCCATTCATAGCTATTCTCGCTCGTTACGATCGGTCTAGATGATCTAATAATTTGCGTGCCAACACTAACTATCGGGGTTAGCATGTCAGCTTGCGCCCGTCTCTCCCCGCCTGCTGGCGATGGTATCGTTTGTCAGTGCTCTGTTCTTGCTGCTGCTGCTGCTGCTGTTGTGTTAGTTATTGCTGCTGCTGCTTTACAAAGTATTTGTTGCTGTTGTTGCTACTCATTTATGTGTTTGTTGCTGTTGTTGTTATTCTTGTTGCTGTTGTTGTTGTTGTTGCTGCTTTATGTGTTACATTGTTGTCATTGTTGCCGTTGTTATAGTTGTGGCTACTTCAGGTGATGTAATTACACTATTGACTAGTACTAGTACGGTTATTCTGCTGCTAGTATCACCGTTGCATCTTCTCAAAGCTGCGGGACAATCCTATACATAATAATACTAAGTATAATAATAAGTTTAATTGACGGTTGAATTACACCTATTTTTGTTTTGAGATATCTGAGGCACCATATATATATATATATATATATATATATATATATATATATATATATATATAAATCATTTTTAAGAGACCGTTTTCTTCGGACGACACATTTATTTCGATTCATTAAATCCTTATTGAGCTTAAAATTTCCATAATTACACATTTAAAAAATTGTAACCATTAAGGGTATTTTGCAGAAAAGGCTATAGCCCGTGTCTGCCCGCTCTTGTGAGTATGTACTACATATTACATAACGCTGTTTATTAGATTTTGAATGTTTTAATTGTGCTGAGAGACTCATCCAAATACACATGTTTTAATATATCCGGCGAAGTTAAACAAATCTGTAGAAGTTTGGTTTTGCATTCTGTTGTAGATAATTCTAACACACATCTAAACAGATGAGGAAATCTGGCATTTATGTTTACCAGGCATAATTAAGCATCGAATAATTTGTCACAAGCCTTGTATATACGTGTGTTACGACATTGTTTACAGCACTTCTAGTAGGATAATCTTTATTAGAAGTAAATCCAAATGGGGTACGATTCCTGCTATAGTGTGCCAGAATGCTTTATATGTATATTCCATAAAAGTACAATATATTTTCATCTCTCCATATATCCTCAGTGGTTACCTTATAGACAAATCCAAATATATTTCGTATGCATCTTCTCTGAAACGTTACTATTTATTCGACATTCGATTTAAATGAGGCACCGTATAACGTGACGCCATATTTTAAGTGTGAAAAAAGAAATGCATAATACACGATTTTCTTGCGTTCGAGGGAGGCAATATGTCTAACGTATGCAAAAGTAAAGCCCCTGTCCTAAGTGTGCTTGTCATATGTTTGATATGAATTTGCCATTTGATGTTATTCTGGAACGTCAAACCAAGATATTTATAGTTGTGCACATCACCAATTATCGGACACTTGCAGTTTACCTCAAGATCTAAAGCTCGAGCCGGCAATAGAGGCAAGGCATAGCCTGGCATCATTACATCTGTTCAACGGCAGGTATTGGAACTTTCGTATAAGAGTAACAACCTAAGGAAGCACATGAGTGGCTGACCATGCTAAGTAGTGGTTCAGCAGCGTCACCCATCTTGATTTTCATAATTTTCGTCTTTTTTGCATTAAGACATATATTGTTGATTCGCAACTAGAGATTGATCCTAGCCATAGAACTTTCTATCTTCTCTGTTGGTTCATTTATAGTATCACTCTCATCAGAATGCATGTACCATTCGCTTACTGAATAATGTCCACATCATTGCAAAATTAGTGTAAATCATTAGTGCTTATATTAAACAGTGTTGGTCCCAGAACGGAGCCCTAAGGCACGCCGTGATTAACAAAGACAGGTCCACTCAATCATTCCTTATACTTTCTACGCTGTTGCCTGTCAGATAAATAGTTTTCAAGTATGTCGTATTTTGTTTTGCATAGCCCCAAAGCCTTCAATGTGTTTACTAATCTTAGCCGATCTATACAATCAAATGCTTTCTGTAAATCAAGAAAGACCAGACAAACCTGTTTTTCCTCCCTATCATTGTCTCAATGAAGTTTCCAACTTTAACCATTGCAATCAATTCAATTCATGCCTGAATTGAATCCGCAATTCAGTGGTTTATTTACGAAACTGCATACATTCACGTGCTTATGTTTTCGTTATAAAAAGTGGTACAAGGGTTTGGGGATAAAAATATAAAAGAAGGTAATAAAAGCAGAAGTTAATACCTGCATCTTCAGTACTTCGCCCTTCCCTAAATTTAAATTGTCTCGCACAGATAATGTACTTTTTCTATGAAATCCATTAGTTGAGAATTTCATATTTTTTTAAAAGTTAGCCAAATACGGTCGTAATGGAGAGACACCTTGGTTATCAAGGCAATTCTTAGTCCCTTTACGAAGCGGCGTCATTAAAGATGACTTAAATATCGCGGGGGAAAGTTCCAGTTTGTGGACATAATTTGTAAGGATATTCTAACAATGTTGCCAGAATATCTGCATTTTTTACTAATTTCGTAAAAAAATTATCAGTTGCCTCAGTTGCTCACTTTTAGTTAATTAACTTGCAGCACCTTAATTGGGGATGGTGTTTTAAGGATTAATTCGCTTGTTGGGTTTAAGATCAGTTAGAAATGTTTTACTATTGGACCCAGCGGATTCCGCAATCTTAGTTCCAATCCCTCCTAGATGTGTACTGAAATAATTCAGTTTGTCTTTAAGCGATCTTTCAGAAATATCTTGCAGATCTTTAATGGAAGTATGATTAGCATTGAAGCTCTTTTCGGGGTTACAATGCTAAACAGCTTTAGAATTTATTTAGCATTGGAACTATTTCTTATTTTTTATTGGAACTATTTATATTTTTGAAACCCCGAGAAGGGTTCTAATGCTAAACAGCTAAATGGCTTGACTAGCATTATCTTAAAAGCTCGTTTTGTATCCTTCTTCGGAGCTTATAATTTAGCTTTTAGGTCTTCTTCACGCAAACTTCGGATTATTTGTTTAACTTAATTTATATATCTATTACATTTTAATCAATCCGGGTAGTTGGGGTTCAGACGTCGAACGGAAGACGGAAAAGCGGATATTCTTAGATACGCCGTCCATCGACCACAGCAGCCTTTTTTCGGATTGTGTCAAATGTCCTCCGTCTATGTATTGCTTCTCACTCAATATATAAGTCGAATAAGAAGCAATAAATAGAGATACGGTTATAGCAATAAATAGAGATAGGGTTATGCGTTTTTGCAAAGCAGTTTTTAACGAATAAACTGTGACCGTTTTGAATCATCTCCATTGTACCCTTTTTTTACGTTCCGCTCGATTCAGCACGTTAATTTTGTCCCCCCAACGAATGGAATAGTCGTGCCTTAATTTCGCTCGACCATTTGGAAGGTCGCTACGTGCGTGTTCCTTATTCCAAAAGAGATCTTTCGACAAGAGATCCATAGGCCGTGTTATTTTGCAAAATATTTGTGAGCTTCTGCGGATTTACATTGAAATGTTATAGCAATAACATTTTATTGTAAATCCGTTCAGCACGTTCAGCTCCGACTGAAATACCATATACAGGTAGTTCAATAAGTTCTTAGAATGAGCTTTTTAGAATTCGAATTTTGGCGCGCTTCCACCGCTATTAGGAACTGCAACTTTTCGACTGCAGTCAAAATATTATGGTGATTGGCCGTTGCGATTTCGTTTGATCGCTTTTCCCGTGCAACGTATCGGCGTGATTTTGAAAAATGGAGAAAAAAGAGTTTTCGAGTGGTTATCAAGCATTTTATTTCAAAGGTTGGAATGCGACCCAAGTGAAAACTGAGTTAGACGAGGTGTACGGTGACTCTGCGCCATGTTTTGCCACTGTTTCCAACTGGATTAATGAGTTAAAAAGAGGTCGCAGGAGCACCGGGATGAACTACGTTCAAAACGCCCAAAAACGGCAACTGATTAGAAAAACCGTGGAAAAAGTGCGGAAAATCGTTAACCGCAGATAAGCGAGTGAACATTAGGGAGATAGCGGAGGCCTTGGGGATCAGTTTGGGTAGTGTGCATTTCATCCTGCACAAAAACTTGAAGATGAAAGAGCTCAGAGAAAAATGGCTGCCGCATTTGCTCAACCAAGGCCAAAAAAACGCGCCTGTTTTCGCTTCACAGCGAAATTTGGCCAAGATGTCGAACAATCCGTCGGATTTTTGGCGCAGATTCATGACCGTCGATGAAAGCTGGGTCCATCACTACACTACCGAGACCCAAGAAGCATCTTGCCAATGGTGTGCACCTGATGAAGGACCTCCGAAGAGGGTGCGGACAACGGCATTGACCGGAAAGGTGATGGCTACAGTTTTTTAAGACCAACGTAGAATAATGCTGGTCGACTACCTTGAGAGCGGTAAAACGATCACAGGAGAATATTAGGCAAGACTGTTAGACTGCCTTTAGCAAGAACTCATCGTGAAACGGCCCGCCTTGCAGAAGAAGGTTGTCCTGTTTCACCAGGACAATGCTCCTGCACACAAGTCCCGGCAAGCATCGGCAAAACTGGCCCAACTGAGGTTCGAACTTATTGAACAACCTTCCTATTCTCCAGACCTGGCCCCCTCTGATTATTTCCTCTTCGGACATTTGAAGAATAGTCTCGGTGGAAAGCGTTTTTCCAGCAATGAAGAGGTTAAGGCTGCTGTCAATGCCTATTTTCAGTCTAAAGACGAGGAATTCTACTTAAGAGGTATAAAAGCTCTGAAATCTTGGTGGGAAAAGTGTATTGAGCATCTCGGGGAGTATATCGAATAAGATAAATTCAAAAACATGATTTGGAAATTCTTGGTTTTCATTCTAAGAACTTATTGAACTACCTGTATATATATATATATATATATATATATATATATATATATATATATATATATATGTATGTTATTTCAGTCGGAGCTGCATACCCTTAACGTTTGATTACTGTATCGGTGATACCCCACAGGTATTTTATAAGGAACGATCAGAATGCCTGCCGCGACGACAACGACCATGACGAGAGAGTTAGTAGCGCATTTGTTCAATGCAAGCTGACGACGCGGCCTTAAAATTCGTCTTTACTTGCTACGGTGACAGGACACTGGCGACAGGGCATCACCATCATCATCATCATCATCGTCATGGGTTGAGCCTTCAAGGTGATGAGAGATTTGTTTGGTCATCACCCGGCCGCCTAGATAGATGTATTGCTCTCGCCGCCTTCTCCGGAGCATCGTTGTAGCAACTCCGACACGACAATCCGATTGCATAGGACCCTTCCGTTGACGCCTTCCCCCATAATTTGAATATGTCCGCCATTAATTACTTCCTGCTGCGCAGTAGCAGCAGCAGCAGCAACAGCGGCAGTGGGAACGAAAATCATTTCAAGTGAACGCCTGAAGCCGAAACCGGTTGGCGGCCCATGCTGGCTCCGCTGCGCCGAACACCGAGTAACTAGCTAGACGCTCGACGCTCGTCGTCCCGGTAAGTACAACAGCGTTGAATACTGCTGGGCCTAGTCTCCAGTATCAAACGCAAGACGGATGATGAGATGGCACCCGGACAGGTATATATATATAGATAGGTATAGGCAGGACCGGCGGTAAAGCTACCGTCTAAAAACTGGACCACGGGAAATATATTGGAACATCCCATTGGGACGGATATAGGGTTGCTATTGCTATGTAAACTAAGCGACCGAGCGGCCATTCTATTCTAGTGTATCGTTGCCGGACAACACCAAAGACCGTCTATCTTCTACAAATTCCTTTCAGTATGCCCCTTTGACGGTGCAAAGACACTCTGTGTATTACTTGCAGCTACAACGACGTGCGCTTACTGACAGATACCAAACTCTTTGCCGTGCATGTTGGGTGTGCTAGCAAAGGCAAAGAGCGGAATTCAAACTGAAATAGCTTTTTTCGTTAAGTTTATACCGAAATGTTGATTATTCGTAAATTAGACGTGCGAGAAGTATGCATGAAAAACAAGACATCTGAAAAATGCTCTCGTCGACTTTTCTGGCACGTTTTAGCTAGATTTTGTAGGCATAGAGACGCAAATATTTTGTGAGAATACGCCGGATAGTGCTTCTTCGAATGGCGCATTTTTTGAGTGCGATACCGAATAGATGTGCTTGAACTTGGGGCTACATTCTGGCAACCGCCATGGTGTTTTTAAGTTGAACGACCTAGGTGAACATTTGTCGATGGTTCGCGCCCGGTCATGGCGAGTTCAGGTAATAACTTTTTCGGAGCTGACAGTCAAAAGGGACTAGAAATTAGTACAGAGGAGAAGCAACATCAAAGTCCAAATGTCCTAAAAGTAGGCCGAGGGACCAAGGGGCGCGGTAGAATGGCAAAGCAGATGATTACGGGCCGTGGGCAGTAGGGAATGAGAAAAAATGGCCTTAAAAGCCATATACTACTATAAGGCCTGGTGCTACGGAACAAGTTACGGAAGCTTCTTCTCAGGCCCATATCTCAGAAGCAAAGAAATTTGAAACTTCAAAGTATGCGAATGCGAAAACTGCATAAGTTTTCCTTTTCTCTCCAAATATACGTACAGCATAAGATATTATACCAGAAATTGTCAGAAAAATAACGAATTAGACATAGCCATACACGAATTAGTTGCAGCGAGTTTCCGCAGTTATCGCAAAACAACTAACTTTCATGCAATACGGGCATCTGGCCGATCGGGCTTGACTTCAGTTAGGAGCACGACATGACCTAATGATCACGTATACATACTGTGTGTGTGTGTGGGACGCCGCAATGCGACATAATGGTAGCACAATGCACGTAACACGGTACACGCCCTGCACCGCGCAATTCAGCACAAGAAGCAAAAATAGTTATAATAAAATCTGTATTAGAGTCTATCTATTACTAGGTAGCATTTGCGGAGACGAGAGCAAGTCAGAGACGCTCGCCAGATCCGTCCTGAAAAGGCCAAGCCCGCCTGCACAGGTTTGAGTCGGCGGTTGTGGAGAGAGGCCGTGCGGGAGAGTCTCAATCCTCGTAGGACTTTCGAGGCCGAGGATTTTCGAGGCAGAGCTCGGCGACGAGAAAATAAATCCAGTGAATCAGTCAGTCAGCGCACCAGCTACCCAGGTCCTCTTAGTGTATCCTATCCGATCAAGTCTTTCTACTCTGTCCCGCTCGATCGCGCACTTTCCCTCTTGATTTTGACCGATCATGAGTCTCGCACGACGGGGGGATGCTATCAGTTCGTTATATCTCGTCTCTCTTTCTATGTATATATATATATTCATCTAGCCTTGGTACAACGAATGGTCAGTGACTGACCGAACCAACTGAGATGACAGAGAAAGAGAGGGGGGCATTTTTACTGCAGTAGGAGCAGCAACAACAACATACGTATGCCAATGATGACGACGACAACTTTCAACTTGCCGGCTCTATTTGGTTCTGCTGCCCTATCTGGTTCCCTTCTGTGCGTCAGCTGCATAGCCGCACTGCACTGCCTAAATAGACAGACAAACAGACTTGAGTCCCCTCAATTCAGCAAGCTGCAAATATCTGAATAGCAAGCGGCAGCAATAGTCCCCAGTAGTAGTAGTCTCGGGCCAATGTTAGTTAGTAGAACTAAGTATGGTCCCCATCGT
>QVRM01005273.1:0-73811 GCA_003439945.1 Dermanyssus gallinae
GATTCTGCTGGCAACGTTGTGTAGTAGTAGACAGCCTTCATGGCGCTATTGAGCGCGACACAGGCTAACACCTTTCGACAACTGGGTAAACCCGCGCAGTTCTTACCCAAACATCGGCTCTGAGTAGAGGGAGAAGAAAGCCAAACACTGTCTGTAAACAGAACTTCACTACAGGGAGGCGGGCGACGGACGATGCACTCAGGTTCTCTCGCTCTCTTCTCTACCACTACTCGGCTATCGTTGTATCTTTTCGGCCAGACGCTGCCATTTGTTGCTGCCGAACCTCCTCCCGACGCGGTCCCGCCCGTCGACTTTGCAAGCAAGTGGCGCAGCAACGTGGCGAACAAGACGCGATAACGTATATAGAACAGACTGTTCCTCATCTCAAAGATAAACACACGACGCACGACTGTACGTACTCCTGTTTCGGTACTTCCCGCCTTCTATCCGCCGATATGGAGCCCCTGCGAGTGGGCATTCCCGAGGCCCGGAGGAATCTAAATAAACGGAGACCGCCTCCTGCCTATTTCGTATCGTGCATCGGCTCCGATCTCCGTTGACATTGGAGTCGGAAAAATCGAGCTGGCGGCAAAACTGCTTCGCGAACTTCCCGTAAGGCTTTTCCTTAAGGCCTTGCTGTGTCTGCTGTTGAGATAATTGACGATGAATGATAGGCTGTAGTAGTAGTAAAATTGACAGTGCTAGTCTCCTATTTGTTGGATCCCTAAGGCGTTGTGTTATCTCCCATACACAACACTGGAAACCAGGCGAGAGCAAGTGCTTTTTTTTCCAAATAGAATTATTTCTATACTAACGGTTTGCTAATGCTATATATCAGATATATATATATAATATATATATATATATATATATATATATATCCAAAATTTTATAGGCGAATGGATGTTAGCGGTTGGATTAGATATAGTACTATGCACTCGCAAGACATACGGTAATGTTCTTTATTTAGACTACTACAGTCGCCCTGCAACTCGCATTGTGCTCTTCACAGATAAAGCTTTTTATACAAGCCATTTATTACTACCACTGTGCTCATTGGCAAGCCAACAAAAACTCGCCTGTACGCATGATACTGGGTTGGTGAATAACTGCCTCATAGACCTTCATGAATTTCCCGAAAGGTTAAATTAAGGCACGTACAGGACATTTCCGCCTTTGCGATCACATTTTACGGCGTGCTGACGATTTGCGTCCATGTGCCCAGACTGGCAACGGCGCTTACAGGCTAGATCACTTCAGCTGCTTAGCGATATGACCTAGCCTTAAGCTTAAAGCGTTTTGAAAGCTAGAAAGTTTGGAAACATGGTGCAATATAAGAATGTATGGGCTAGAAAAGGTCAATTGTCTCGATAAGGTTAGTAATGATTTCGTATGGAAAATGGCAGCTTAAAACATATCAGCTATTGTAAAGGCTTCCTCGCTCGCTAACTCATGTCCCATGATTGTTCCAATGGCTAAGCCGTCGCTTCTGCCCAGGGAGGAGGTCCACCAGGCGTAGTACGTCATCATACGCCAGGTTCCACAGGGTTGGTCCCAGTAAAGTGTAAAGCACATGTTTGGGCATCTTGAACGACGCCATTGTCTCTCGGCCAGTACATTATCGGTATATAGACCAATATCAAGTACAAACAGTGCGTATAGAAGTAGCCCCGAGGGGGCAGGAAACAAGCGACGAAATTACAATGCCGTAATTCGTCGATCGATGGACACTAGAACATGTTCGGCGGATTCGAGTAATTATTTTTTTTTTACAAGAAAGCTCCGTAGTGTGCGCCACTTAAGTGATGCTTCTAACATGCAACATGCAGTATAGTTTACTGCGATACCGGTCTGTAATTTTCCCAGATTAGTTATTTGCCCTTCTTGTGGATCAGGGTTACAATACTTTGCTTGAATATGTGAAGAACGATATCATCATAATATAGTCTCTCCCAAAACCAGCTCAAGTGGCTAAGAGGAAAAGCAGGGCGAACTTCTTGTATAGGACAGGCGATATCTTATGTGGGTAAAACTCAATTGCGGCTTCAGCTTCGTAAGTAAATTGTTGATCTCTCAATCATAAACATTAAATAATCTGTCGCGTCCAACTAGTTGGACGGAGAAGGGTTGAAACGGACACCTGTTCCGTGTAAATACCGCTGACGGGCTTATCACAAGTCGATTCACACATGCGAACTGACTTGCTAAAAAGCTCGCTTTTTTCCAAGATCTTTGTGATTTAATCACAAACGCAGCCGGTGTGTCTTTTAGTTGGTATAGCGAAAAAACCATGAGTATAGTTGAGAACCTATAATATTTAGAAGTATATTTATGCTCAGGTGTATATATATATATATATATACATATATATATATATATGATAGATATATATATATATATATATATATATGTATATATATAATATATATAATATATATCTACTCTCTATATATATATCTTATATACTATGTAATAATACTCTTCTCCATATATATATATATATATAGAGTGAAAACCATTTCAGTCGGAACAAACCTGTTTCCGGTTAACTGACCGGTATGAACAATCTGTTGCGGGTGGGTCGTGGAACAGCCGCCGCCGCCTCGCCTACAGATTCGTGTAGGCTGTTGGAATGCTTACGCGGGCCTCCAAGCTAGTGGTTGCTCCAATGAGCCTAGCCTATAAAACGCGTTCAGTGCGTTGGTTATAAAGCTTCACAGACGGATGAATCCCGTCGGCGACATTCCACAAGCCGACCGAGCCTAGCTCAACCGAGTGAGCAAGGGTTTACCGCAACGCGGTAAGGAGAAACCTTGTAGATTGTTGCCTCGCCAACTCGACCTGTGCACATATATGTTGTGTGTACTCGTAGACAATTTGCATGTATGGCCATGTGTTTCGAGTTTGAGTGCGTAAGTGTTTGCCTCTGCCGGTGAATTTATTTCTGGTGGGCAGACTTTTCCTTGTGGTAAACTCGCTATAGTGGGCGAAACGCAGCATCATTGTAGGCGGGACAGTCTGAGAGCGATTGCGTTACCGTCCTGCTTGGTCTCAACGATACTGACCAGCCTCGACCATGTCTTCGCCAGTCTGATATTTTGTGTCGAATGACAGGCGCAGCAATTTGGCGGATCGTACACGCAAACGGAGTATGTGAGCTTACGAGCAATCGAAGGTCAACACCGTTGATCGTGAACCTCTGATCTATCTACAGTAAGCGTTCTCATCATCAGGTCCTTAAGGCCAAATGATAGTACACGGAGCATAGGGCAGCAACTATAAATACGTCAAACATGCACAGAATTAATATAATGACTAGAGCTTCAGTGAGACAATGTACTACTAAACGTTTTTCACCGGTGGGAAAAGAAAAAGTTGCACGGAGCCGGGTCATCGAATAGGAAGGCTGCGCTTGTTGAATTATCATTAAATATCCGAAATCAGTAACGATATGTGCGCCGATTCGTTGTTGCTATAGAGGCCAAAAATTACAAAAGGTTTGCCTAGAGCTCAGGCCTCTTGCATTGGACGTTTTCCCGCAATGTTCTTGAAATTTGGCTATAGTTTCTTTATGGGCCGTAGAACAAATTGACAAAGTTCTATTGTTGAAATTGTTAAAGGCCGCTATATTTAAGTTATACCCGCGAGTGAAGCAAAGAGGAATTTTCATGTTTCTATTTGACTGATAAGCGTCCGGTAGAGATTGTTAAAGAGTGGACATCCCTTAGGCTAATGACACAACATTGCTACACGGAATCAGCATGCTGTGAAAGGGACTTCAATTTGAACGACAAACGTGAAGAAAATAAGATGTCTGTTGCAATATCATCCTTGTTGGAGTACAAGAAAAAAGGCGGCGCGCAATAAAATTTCGGATTTTCGCAACGTGGTCTGCGTAAAAAACCTTACCCGTTTTAAGCTGGTATGAAGTTGCCACAAAGAAGAAAAAATGGTTGAACAATAGCAATAAAACAATCGTGTTTGGTTTAAAAACAATCAAAGGCATAATGCTGACTAATTAAAAAATTCACTCGGGCCCAATTCGGGCTGGCATTATGGTTTAGGCTGGAATAGTTTCCTCAGGTCGAGCTCCTTTCATATGCTTCCTTTTACTAACAATTAGCACTGGAAGCTTGTATGAACCTTATGCGCTAGCCCATTTCGGCTTAACAGCTTTTACAATAGCTTCCGTATTCGTTTGATCCCAACTCATGAATTTTTATATCTTGGTAATTTTAAAGTTCAAGGTGGCCAAGATACACCAGTTTAATAGGTCTCAAGTTAACCATTTAAAGCGCTTGGAAGAAAACTTTAGAGATTTTCATTTTACGTCATTGACAGGTTGCCTAAGATTATAAAGGCGAAAGGCGGACATATTAGGAAATCATACGTTATTTGCTTTGAACATATTCTGGGACGATGCTGTAATAAACAAGTTAGTTTAGATTTAATGCAAAAATCGGGCGCTTTATGAGGTAACAATCTGTTTATCCGTATTTTAGGTTGAGTTAAGCATTTGAATAGATAGAGCTGCGTTTATTATTATTCTCATTATATCTATCTATAATTATCATTTCAGACCTTGAGCTTAGTAAACTCAATATGTATAACGCCGAATCTTAAAGCGTGGTCATATCAACCGTAGTCCACTATTCCTGATACAATATTGTTAGCGTAAGTTGCGTCACTGAAAAAAACGTAGACGTTATACCTGCCAAATTTGTGGCATCTCAAAGTGGTACCATTTGCCTTTGGTTTGTTTATGTATAATTAGCCTTATGCAAATAAGTTTAGTTCTAAAAGAGTGTAACACTATATCATTTGTGATAAATCGCTCAAGCTATTATCGACATGTATGCATATGAACATGCAAAATATGTATTTTCTTTTCTAGCTTATAATGCAATACGGTAAGTGTTTATTGGGAAATAAGCTATATAACACTAAAAAGGGTTTGTACAAGCCGACGAATGCCATCGCAATATCTCATGGCGGGCACTTGGTCACGCATAGTTGTGTATGCCACAATAACGTGTCTTCAAGTCTTAGTTGGCTAAAGAAAGCTGGCGCACCGTAGGGTATAAGGTCTTACAATAAAATAGGCTGTTATTCTGCTCTGCTGCAAGAGTTCCTTAAGAATTCGAAAACTTACCTCCTGTTGCTGAAAGTTAGCGATGGTTGTAACTACTAGCAGCATTCCTTGGCAGCTCACAAAACGAATCTCTGAAGTAGAGACCTCTCTTTGTGACAGAAAAGCATCAAGACGTGCGCGCAATATGTCCTATTCCGTTGCCATAAGAGCTTAGTATAGTTTAAGATAGCGCTCAGCGTGCATATTAAAAGTATACTCACCAGTGTTATAAAAGTTTAACAACCTGCAAAGTAAAAACGCTTATAAAACGGTTGCTCAAATGCGACAGCAGATAGTACTCTCTCGGCAATATGAGAGGTTCTAACCCAATATTAAAAACGACGCTTAAATCCTAGTAATAAAATATCTAAAAAAAACGTTTGACTGTTAAGATAATACTAAGTGACATCGCAGTTAGAATTCAGAGCTGCGCGTTTTGGAACGAAAGTGGCTGTTCCACTTATTGGCCATTACTTGTACACGCAGCTGACAGCCCTTCGGAGCTTCAGCCTGTCGTCGTGTGAACCTTCATGCGCAACTTAAGGTCTTCAGCGTATATGTTATAAATGAACAAAGACAGCAGAGGAGCAAGATTGTATATAATATTAGAATTAGATTACCGAGAAGGGAACCTTGCGGCACTTAAAGAACGTGATATTTGTTCCGATCAACGGCAGAGACGGTTGAAAAAAACGTGACGATGGTTGAAAATAAGAGCGTAAAGAGAACATTTCTGTTTGAAGCTGAAACTATAATCACTCAATCAAGAGGCAGCGTATCCGTCGATATTTTTTTTTCACTTATGTTGCTGCCAAACAAGTAAGTCATTAACCTACAGAAACACATTAGTTGGATTTACCAGGACCCTCTCCGTCACTATGCATGAAATAGTTTCTTACGCAACCAAACGAAATAAACGAGTTGCATAAAAGTTGCGGAAAAACACTCTATATATATATATATATATATATATATATTTACAAAAAAAAATATATATATATATATATGAAAAACGGTTGTAGCCGTTTTAGCCAAGTGATTTTTGTAAACGCAGTTTTACGCAGAGCATAGATACTGCAAAGGGGAACATACCGAGTGTCCGCATGGATGCCTTCCCTTGCCTCAGCGTTGGGTCATTTGTAAGTCCTCGGCCTTGCAGGGCAGCTGTATTCCTTGTCTGTGACTTTTAAGATCGTGAAATGCCCCGCTTGCTTGAATATGAAGCCTTGTAGAGTATGATCAATTGCTTTCATGAAGAACCCTTGCTTCTTTTCTTACGCCTTTCAGATATGCAAAGGCAAAAATGGTTGTCATGCTCACTTTGACTACGCGTGGCCTAAGAAGCACAGCCAAAGATGAACGAAACGATTTTTACTAGTTTTAATGGTCATGACGGGTAGTGAAGAAGATTTGTAGCACTGTCGCATGTTCTAGAGGAGAACGATTTAAATTTTCACTGAGCAAGTACCGACAGATTAAACTATACGCAATAATATATATATATATATATATATATATATGGAAAATATTCATTTATTATGATTGGCAAAAAAATTATTACATTTGGTCGCATGTATACGTTACTGCGCTCACAGCCGTTGCCGCTGAGGAGGTGTTCGGTTCTGGGCAGTCTGTCGTTCCACAATACTTACAAGCAAAATCATCTACTGAGTATATCAAAGCAGTAACCCTTCTATCAACATTTTAGTGGTACCTGTGCGAAGTGATCTTCAAAGCAGTGCGCGATTATTCGCGTAGCAGCGTTCTGTTGGTCTGTTTTGGGAGCGGATCCATCATTGTAGTTCTTAGAGGCAAAGTGCCAAATTAGTACCTGCATTTTTGGAATAAAGAAGGCCGTGTATTGTAAAGGCATAAAATGTATATATATATATTTTTTTTTTTGCAGCCTCATTACGAATTGCGCTGGCCGTAGCCAATCTTCTAAGAAGTGTTAGACACGGCGATACCTTAAGTCCATTGCAATGATTGGTTCTGATTATTGATAGTTATGGATTCACACTTTGTCGTGACGGTAGTGTTCACTTTACTAAACCTATTCGACGACATAATTGGAAAATTACGTTATTACTTCCGTGAAGCTTTAGAAAGTGTTGCTGATCGTTGCCGGCCTGAAAACTGCACTGGCAGCTTCGCACGGCGCTCAAACCATACATAAGCCGCATCGAAGGAAAGGACTCTTGGCCATATCAAGGCCCGTTTTCCAAACAACGCGCTACAAATCCGTTTTGTAAATCGCGACCGTTTGAAGTAAATTGTTCAGCAGTTTTGCAAGTACAATTGATAAATTACTAAGACACCCAATGTATGGAAGTTGGCTCGATGTAGGTGCATCTCAGTCGCATCTAACAGAAATCATTATGCCATCTCTAACGGATGTTTATCCTAAATTATTATTTTGTGAGTCGTCATTAACAAGTACTATATGTGGTTGTTCGTAATCTGGTAGCCAGATGCCCGGACTCGCTGCATGTGTGTGATAATCTGTACTTCTTTCTAGGAAAAAAATATATCTTGCCCTAACGATGGTTGAGTATATTCATTATCATACCGCGTACAGACCAATTTTAGCTCTTGGAAAAGAAAGATAAAGTTGAACGCCTCTAACGGGAAATGCTCCGTACTTCACGCCTGTGATCTGGTCTTGCACGTCAATCGTCATGTTTATGCCAGGTACGTAGTTCAGGGCTATCATCACCTGCTCCATTCCAGATCTATCGACCGTACTCTCAGGCCTATACTAAATCTATACAAACGCCTGCCTATCTGATCCTTACGTTAGCGGAGTGCAAACAGGTTCCGAAAAACAGAAAGCGAAACTTGTGGCTATTGTGCAGGTACAGTGCTGTATTGCACAGTTCTAAAACATATGCGTGCGTTGTTTAGTCTTAGAACTTGCTAGGCAGTATTGACTGATATCAGCAATGTCACAAATTCTAGCGAACAATTCACGTGACTTCTTGATCTCGTCTTTCATTGCGAAGGTTTATGTGCAAGGCATGCACGGACATCCAACCCGATCCAAACTCCGAATGATCTGGCGTTGCCCTATGGCCAATACGATGCTCGTTTTAACTGCTGATCTAACTACCGTGTCGCTAGAACCTAGAGCGCTCTAAACTAGCGCTAATGATAACAAATCTAGTTGTTGGCAGGGTAAAAACATAACATTTATTGGACGGTACTTATACGTTATTTTAATTGCCGAGCAAACACCACCCTGAAGGTTAGTGATTAATAAAATAACTTGTGTTTTAAGCCCCGTCATGACCACGCTTTTTTTATCGATTACCTACCCACAAGAGCCCTTAAGGAAAGCTTCTTTTTTCTAAAATATTTCTCGAAAATGTCCGAATTGAACTTTCAGGCTGTAATCTTGGATTGTTTCAGAGCGTGATTACAAAAGACAAGTCGTAGGTATGTATATCGTTATGGCATTGTGACCAAAGCCCAATCCTCCCGGTAGTGCTTCCAAGTAGAGGGTCAATCGAGTAAGTTTAGAATAAAGAGATTAAACACCAGAGTTCTTTAGATTATTTTTCGACTACAAGGGAATCCCCTTACGTGAATGTTTGCTACCTGTTTCTACGGTCAATAAGGAACACTACTACAAAATTTTAAGAAGATTGTGCGAGAACAGCCGACGCAAGAGGCCTAAATTCTTGACAACAACCCTTGGGTCCTTTATCACGACGAGACACCAGCGCACACATCGTTTCTGATTATGGCCTAGTCGATGAAAAATTATTTCCGCAACCTGCCTAGTCGCCGGACCTGGTTCCGTACGATTCTATTGTTGATCGTACGTAACTGTTGCTTTTACGATCATGCTGCTGATATTAGTTGTTTGGTATATACGTGTGTATCTAGATTGAAAGGGCCAAAAAGTTTGTGAAACGGTTTTGATATGCCTCGTTAGCCGCCATTGCTAGATCCGATACGTGCTCTTCGGCGAGGAAAAAGCCTGACACATGTCTGTCGCTTTGACGCCCGCAAAGTATGAGTCGTACTGGGAATAGTAAGATTTACTTCTCTCAAGCTTTGGTGTCTTCTTGGCTGCTATCGCTGTCTTTTCAACTTCACTGTTGCTGCTGCTGCTGCCGCCGTAGTTGCTACTCTCTCCACCATCATCACTATCATCTTTTTTGTCGGCAAAAGTTACTTCAAAATCGGTGAAGTCCTAAGGGATCGGCCTTCGTTGGTTCGGCGGCCTATATCTTCTGCAGTCTGCCCTTGAAGCGGAATGCGTATGCGTTCGGTCTTTCGGATGATCCTGGTATACGGTCTTGACAAAGAACTCGGTTTAGGGAACTCGACTCTTTGAATGTGGAAAGTAAGCCGACCAGTCAGTCATTAGAGAGACCTGTGACACGGTGGTGGAGACAGCGGTAGTGTTGGGTCCGTGATATAGACAAGCTGTTATATTCTATACTCGCAGGTACACTTACCTTTCGTCATAGCGCAGTTTGTTGGCTTAGAAAAAAGCTATACGACCGCAAAGCGCGTCTGATATGGTTCATGTTCACCCGATCCGCGGTCGCACACCGCAGGCCCGGCTGAGAGACTACCTTTCGAGTCGTAGCGTTTGCTCCAACGTTCCTCAGGTCCGGATGTGGCTCATTGTTATTCCGCATGTATCCGGCCTGCATGTCAGGACTGTCCCGCGCTCCCGGTGCTGATAGGCGAGCTACTTCGGAAAGAACTGCCACACGTATCTATTATTATATCTATATTATATATATTATATATATATAGATAATCTATTATATATTCTCTATATATAGATATCTTTATATATATAATAAATATATATAGATATATTATCTATATATATATATTATATATATAGATATATATTATATTTGCTTCTACTAGTTTTAGCCACTATCTCAAATCTGATACAAGGACAAAATGACATATTGTGCTGTTTCCTCTTTATTATAAACTATGCCTACATTTATAACATGTTTAACGCTTGTACAGTCGTTGAATCTATGTGGTGGTTGTAACTCCACATGTCATTGACAGGCACATTTAACCACAGGAAATTGCTCATTTGAGCAAAGGGGCATCTCTTTATTCCGGTTTAGAACTAGTCGAGATCCTTTCTTCCGTCATGTTTATGCGACGCCACGGCAATCCGTTACCTAAATAGACCGCTAATGAACTCTAAAGGATTTACAGCCCTAGAATTTCTGAGAGGTTGAGGTCTCGATTCATATACGAGTGTACTAGGTGGATAAAAGGAGTTCGTTACATCGCCTGTCTACAATTTCAAAAAGTTCATGCCGACTTCAGCTTCAGAGAGAGGGAGAGAGAGAGCGAGAGACGTTCTTCGAAATTAGCAAAATTATGCATCATGTGGGTTGGTTTCGAAGTGCGTCTCTGGCAGATCGCGCAACTGTAACATTGTCTTATTTTACGGACGTAATATGGCCACCGAGGATGCACCATGCTGTTATTTGCTATCTATTAGTTGGGCAGTTAATGGTCCGTCTATGAAACAATGTGAAAAACAGTTCCGTGGTCGTAAAATCTTGGCTGAGGGTCAGCCCGAAAACTTTACTTAGTTGGGCAGTTCAATCTTCGCCTCGCAGTGCGCCCACTATTGACTCCTCAAAGCGTACCGCGGAGTTAGTGCTTAAGTGGACAGCAGTAATTCGGCGCTTTTGCCAAACAATCAATAAATAAAATAGGTCATCCCAATTAGCTGTAGCGAGTAAAATAGTCAAGGAAAGTCAAGTTTTGCTCTCAGAGAACCAGTACGGGTTCCGTAAAGGGAGATCAACAATCCAGGCCGCCCGCAAGATACTGGCTAAAGCCCAGGGGGAAAACAATAAAACTCTAGAGCTTGTAACCTTTGTCTTTTGACACTGCTGGACGTAAAGAATGCGTCTAACAGCGTAAACTGAGAAATTATTTTGAATGCAGTAGAGAAGCAGCGTACCTTTAGTGTATTATATAACCTCGAGCATGGCTAAGCGAGGCGTGAGTTACGACGGCAGGAAATACGCGATGAGTGCAGATGTGCCACGGCCTGACTTATGCTGTGGAACCTAGCGTAGGACAGCGGGCTAGAGAACAGCAGATCTCGCAAAGTTGAGTTCGTCGTCTGTACCGACGACCTGACAATATTAATCACCACAAGGGATGCTGGAGGGGCTGTTGGAGGATCGAGAAAACGACGCCTTGGAGGAGATCAATCGATGTGGACCGCCACATGATCCAGATCAATAAGCTGGTCAAATACTTGGGGGTAAGGCCGTGATTGATTGTAGCACATACCCTATTTAGGCAATATTAAAAGTGATTTTATGTTGTCTTCTTCGGATCAGTCTCTTGGAAAAGCTAATGCAAGGAAAAATACTCTTGTACGTACTACTTAAACCCAAGTTCTCACCGGTCATGGCAGCTTGCAGACCTACTTGGTGGAGATCGATAACACGAGGTAGACGACCCGACCACTACTAGAAGTGCAGAGCAGTACGACGAGAGACCCACCATCAGGGATGCTCAGCTTGAAAAGAGCTGAAACGTGGCCTCCGATTTTGTCGAGGTCGTTATGAAAGCGAAGACAAATTTGTATATATATATATATATATATATATATATATTGTATATTCTCAAGTTAAAAGTCGCTTGAGATTGCAATTTCAAACGTCTGTCATCTTAGGTGTTTATACCACATAGAAGTAAGGCTTACATAATATTACGGCGGAACTTGCACCCGTAGAGTTTGTTATCGGATCCCCACACAACTTCACTGTTGACTTGAGCAGTTAGCTTAACTAAGCAGACGCTTTACCGTCTGGATTAACCACAAGTTTGGCTGACCTACGTTCGTCCAAAACTGCTCACGTGACGAGAGCGACTTTCCCTGCTGGCTCGAAGTCTACTCCGGCCAATGTCACAACGAATAATCCGCAGGTGGGCTGTTCCCTCTGCTAGTCTGAGCCCCCCCCCCCACGAGGGTGGGACCTTCTCAACAGACTGCTTCTAAGCCTAGTAAGTTTCGTCGACTGCAAGCTGCCGGATGATGTGCTCTCTATCTTCTACAGCGCCCCGGTGATTGCCGTGCGCAAACAAAATGTAGCATTAAACCCATTACCCTTGGTGTGGCACTGCGTCGCTTAGTCGTAAAAATCATTATTAGAAAGAACATGCCAGATATCATCACATTGGTCTCTCCGCATCAACTTGGTTGCGGAATTTTGCGTCGGTATCTAAGTTTTCGGGCTGACCCTCAGCCAAGATTTAACGTCCACGGGACTGCTTTTCGCATTGCTTCATTGACGGACCCCCATAAATACAAATGTGCAACGGTGAGGCTCGCAACCGTGCACCTATGTGTCTCCTCCGGTCGCGAGGCGCCGTCTCCGGTCTGCGTTCGGGGGTCACTCTGACTTGCACGCAATTGTGCTGAATGTACGGGCAAGCATGCCGTTAGGAGTGCCAATAGGTTCTCAAGGCATTCGGCTTAGAACAATGTAACTTGCCGGGCAGTGCAGTTGTCCTACATTCCTGCAGTTAAAGAGCCGGTGGGACTGTCACCAAACAGCCAATTTCGTCCGAATGTCCTGACCCAAGACATCTGGAGTGAAGGCAGCTGTCTCATAGACGACGTCGCCGTGTCTGACACGTTGGCTGCATCATTTGCTCGTCATACCAGCTTGCAAGTCGAAACAGCCGCTTGCCTTAGAGAAGACAACAAGCTGGGTAAATATCGCGAACTAGAGCAAAATTGTTCAACCTACGAAATTGTTCGAGACCTTGGGTCCAATGGGACAAATCGCAAAGAATTTTCTGCAGAGCTGGTAATTAGAGTCGCCGTGGCAACCGCCGATAGAAAGGCATGGCAGTTTTTGCTATAGAAAACATCCATTAAAATTATTAGTTCATTGACCATGGGCGAGGGACTTGCCTTTTTGCCGTAGCTGGGTCGACTCGGCGCTGAAAATCCATGTGTAACTGAATGCCAAATATCAAATAAATACATTTACGCGCATTAATTTCGAGATCGAATTTGCCACACAAGCTTGGTGAGCAATTGGCCAATATATAGTGAGAAATTAGGTGTTTGTAGCACATAAAACTGGCTAAATAATGATTCTTAATAAGAGCTTTCGAGCTACTGACTATTATATATATATATATATATATATATATATATATATAATTTTTTTTATTTTTTCCTGTTATTTTTCCTAAAGCGAAAACACGAACGTTGACTTAGTGAAAGATGACCCCTTTTCTGTTCACGAGTTATGAACGCGTTTGGGTCAGTTTTCCTCGAACTACTGGACTCATTGGCAGTAGAGATTAGTCTTCGCCGTCTGGTTGCTTCTCGGAAGTTCAAAATAAACGCATTTTTTCCTCTGAAGTCTGAAGCCTTTAGTGTCCCACCAACAACACAACATAACCTTATTTGAGTGGACGTTTTGCGTGGGTTGAATCTTGGAAATGCCTGCGCCTTTTATCCTTTACCTGCTTGCATTATTATGAAGACAAATTTTTAATTGCAGATTACCGAACGCTCCGGCGCGTGAGGAGAGAATTGCAGACACGCATGCATTCCAATTTGTTGGCGTTACTTAACTTGTAGGAAACCCACTTACAGAGCTTAGAAGATATAGAAGTTTGCCAAAGTTAAGTCATCCCCAAAGATGGTAAAGATAATGCGACAAGGCAGCATTAAAATCAACAATAAAACAGCATTGAAATATTTTTAGAACACGCAGTACTTCGAATTGGCACTTTAACGTTATTTAAAACTACGCTATTTTAGAAAGCAATTCAGTTTTTGGCGTCAAAGCGCGGCTTATGAGCTTATGCAGATATGGCCGCCTGATCATAGACATATCACGCTTTCTTATGCTGATGCTGCCTAGAGGGTACTGCAAGCCTCCCAAGGAGTGAATACTAACACAACAAGAACTTTCGCATCAACCTTTAATGTACACGCTTCTATACTTTTTTTATTGTCATAAAACTACTTTATTAAAGATATGAATGTGCATTTGTATGTATTTTCGTTCTAGCTAAACGAGCACTTTTATTCCTCGTATAATTACATTTTAGTAATACATTAGATTAGCAATCTGAGAAATGTGGATACGCATCCCATGCCCACGCGTCTAGTTGTTCTTAATTTAACGCCGATAGTTCATCTGTTCTGTGTGCTTAGTTTTTATTATTTAAACAACAGAAGCCGAAACTAAAATATGTACTAATGCCTTTGCAATGGCTGCACGTAGCTGCATCAGCGGTTTATTAAATAATTTGCGCCGTATTCTTCTTCCGCAGATGCGGTTTTAATAATTCTATTAATTGAATTTGGCTTTCTTGGCTCGAAACAAGGGTAAAGGCAGGAGCCATAAATGAGAGCAGTACGAAGGTTAGGGAATGTAGGCCATTTGGGGCTATTCGTCCGCCTTTTGCGTCGTCGACCGGAACTCATCGTCGACTGTGCGCCACGCACTGACCCCGAATTGTAACGTCGCTCGTCCTCCTGAGGCCGCTTCTCCCTGGCCCTTTCCCCACACGTCGGTCAGTCAGATGGCTGCTCCTGCCCGCTTGCTGACTGGCTTGCCCGCCGTTTGCGTCCCTGGAGATGATCGTCGCCGCTCGAGTTGTCATGCTCATCTTCAGAGCCTTCAGAGTCTGTTTCCCCTTTGCCTCCTTTTTGTCTGCCTAGCACGCTTCCAGCAACCCCCGAACGCGGCCCTGTGCTCTCTCAGGCAGCGCCGACGCCATCGTCAACGTCGCGACCGCCGCCGTTGCCCTAGACAGCCTGCCCGTCGTACGCCGTAAACGCCCACTCAGTGAGGCTCAGAGGACCTCTTGCAAAAATTAGAATCTCGTCGCTCTCAGTTAGCTTAGCTTTCTGCTCGTTCGTCCGCCCGTCATTTTCTAGCCCTTTTTCTTTAAACCCGTAACTCGTCCACGACCTGAGTTCCTGCGCTTGCCGGTCTGTCGCTGCAGCGTTTTCGTTTCTTAGTCCCTGTTGTGTCTTCCTTCATCTTATTTTTCTGTTCTTTTTCTTTTTGTTTTCGTCTTGGCAGTGCGTGGGGCTGCTCTGTTAGTGGTGCAGTCGGTGTGAGTGTCGCCTTCCGTTTCGCTCGTTTTTTTGGCCAGGATGACGAAAAAGCGGGAGCAGAGGATCAGTTCAAGGGAATTGGCCAGGGAGTCCTTCCTACCCTTGCAGGGACAAGTGGAGCTGGAAAGCCGCAGAAGGGCTGCTGGACTTTTCCTGCTCTGACACAGACCCTCAACTGCAGCCAGCTGGGCTTGCTTGCCTTGCCGTAGGAGCGAAACTGACTATCGGTGCCGACCAGTTCGGCTGAGAGCAGCAGTTCGGTCGGTCGGTCGCTCACTCTCTCGGCTGCAGTGGCAAATGGGGACGACGCAAAGGCGACGTTACGTTGTCTGTCCACTGCAACTGCACTCCTTTCCCCACTGTGCCACTGAATAGGTCTTAGCGCTCTCCCACCTATCTCTTTCGCCCTCTCAGTCGTTTTCGCGCTTAAGCCTTGATCCCGCACCGCAATGCGGGAAGAGTGCAACGAGAAAGGGAGAAGCGAGAAAGAGGGAAAGATAAAGGCGAAATATAGAGAGAGACAGAAAGAAAATAGAAAACAGGAGAAAGAAAGCAAAGAAATGGTAGACAACGAAGCGTCGAAAAGAACGCTGGGCCAGACTAAGTCTGAAAATCAGGAACAGAAACTGTGGCGGGAGCCAAAGGAAGAGAAGAAGGGGCGCATCGAACTATGTTGTCTGTCTATATGTCTGCTACTGTTGCTGCTTCGGTAGTACATGTTATCGCTGCTTGGTCGTCGTCGCTGCAATTCTAGCTTTTCCGACATTGCCTACTGTCACCGTGTACACGACGGGCCAGGGCGAGTTCAACCCAAGCTCATGACGACGATGTACGCCAAGTTGCCTTGCCGGCCGCCCTCGAGTAGACTCGGGCTAGGGCTACACTTCCGTCCACCTTCACCATGCCCGGTTGGACTGAAACAGCACTTTTATCCTGCAGGTGATGCTTTTGTGCAAAAAGGCACCCAAACTAATGAACAAGCGCTGCTGCTATTAGAACCGCTACTACTACCAGCACATTGGACGCTGTTTGTAAAGACACTGCGTCACCTTGACCCATAACGGGATTCGTCAATTGCAGCTCAGCTGTATTCGCGATATATAGATATAGCAAAAATGGCCTAACGAGTCAAAAGCGTGGCTCAACCAAATGCAATTATTGTATATGACGTAACAAAGGTACACCTTTAGTATCGCATGGAAGGATGTATAGACAAAATTTCATAAGGTGCTACGATCATTTTATCAAAGCCCAGACTCAGCTTTAAGATTAATGTATTGTTAAAATGTTTAGCAATTTAGATTTGCACAAAAACATACACTATCAAGTCAGGTTACCCTGTTGAAAATGGGAGCACAATACCACATTCTATTCATTGTTTCAAAAGGCTTTCAGACATTCAGGCTAAACGATGCGTACAGAAACGACGGCACGTGATAAGCTTTCGATAAGTTAGCATGCCGCTTGGTGCGTAAAAAGGTGCGATCTTCCTTTGAATACAGCCTTTAGATTTCCATTAGCCCGGCGAGATTTGCCATTTCCGCGAGAATGCATTGGCCTCCCAACTATTGAATGTATCGAGCAGCAGCAGCAGCATTGCTGCCGGAACCTGTCACTACTAAATCTGTTAAATCGATATGTGCCTGCTCAGAGGTGGGTTTTAAAGGTAGTCATCTCTAATAGGAGTTTAGAGCTCTAAGTATACAGTAGCATGCAGATAACAAGTAACGAATTAACTGGCAATAGTAACAGCAAAGTATTAATAGTAGATTATGGCGTGATTCGATAGCTCGTGTCGTTCACTATCAACTTTTTTTTGAGAGGACAAACTGGAAAATGCGGAACGCACACACGGCCACCAGGATTGTCCTCAACTGCAAGTGTGGGCCTGTAGTGTGGGGCTCCAACCCACTAAAAACCAGTCATGAGCATCGATGAGCACTTTCTAGTCTATTTTCATATAGGAGAAAAATTGGGTTGTAGCCATATAGTCCGTGTAGTATATACTTATATACCGGATGTCTTGTGGGCTCAACCCCCAATGTGACACGACCATGCCCAATGGTGCAATTTTAGCCGCTATTGTATACAGTGAAGAGAAGAACCAGTCATGTCCCCCTTCCCCCAGCAGGAAAGTGCTCTTAGCATTACTACAAACTACTGAGAGGGGGTGTAATAGCCCGGTTTACTGGTCGCGCCGGCCCTCCGTAGCAAGAGAGGACATCGACATGCTCATGCGGTTAACCCGCTCTTTCTCGGTTAAAACACGCCTGATGACGGTCGCGATTGTGCACCAATCACCAAGTAAAGTTGTCATCCTTGTGACCAGAGCAGGAAGACCAGCTGTAGTCGACGAAGTGCAGCCGCGTAGATTCTGCAAAAGTCGGCACTGAACCTCCCAGGCGGGGCAGAATAGGACAGTGTCCTCGGGTGTGTCGTCCACCGATTAGCTACAGTGGAGACATATGTCACACACGTTCAGTATCAACTGTTCGCATGTCGATTTCACGACTACCCGTCCGTGAAACTATATATATATATATATATATATATATATATATATAAGCATTTTTAAGGACATCAATATAACCAGTTCGGATCACGATATAGCAGCAATCAGTATGTGTTAAATCTGGCCATTTCCACAGGCGTGAAATTAGATATATACTCGTAGATGCAGGAAAAAAAACAGCAAACCTTTGCTTAAGACGTTGAAAGCCCATGCAGCCGCTGAACGTCGCACACTATTTAAATGGCACGTGAGACGGTCAGGAAAGATTTGCCGTCGTTGCCACGGTCGGCACGATCATCACGACACCAATTGCAATACCTCTCAACTAACTCGAAATGTGCCTGCTGGATCGGACGAATCTCTCTCCTCGAGAGCCCGTCAGAACCCGAATCTCCTTGCTCCGGAATTGCATGGTACCGTCAGCTTTAAACGGGTTTCGCTGTCATTAAAAGGCGTTTTTGTTATAAATCTCTCTTTGCTTAACGAAGGGCTTAAGAACCCGGTCGTCTAGTTAGCTGCTTATTTAATATTTAGCAATCCTATCGGATGCGCCGTGTGCTTACGCTCAGCTGCTACAGCTGCTGTTGATGTGGCTGAATTGATTGAGTCGTTCAGGAAACGCCGCAAGCGACTGTATGCATGTCAACGTCCGTGTAACCGCCTGCTAGTCCTTCCGTCTTCGACCACGGCTAATGTTTCGCCTACACGACCGCGAAAATGACAATATCCAATCTTACTACTACCGTTACTACAACTAGCGGTCCCAGCGGCTAGAGTTTAGCTTGTCATAAACAGATTGTCAAGAAACGGTCGTCAACTTCCCACTATTCTTTGGAAAGACAGTTTTCAGCGTACGCATATATCCGGATATATTTTTTAATATGCTCCTCAAGCACAACAACCGCAATCGTCGATCTCTCTATATATAGACCTCCTGTATATATATATATATATATATATATACCGGCTCGACCACCGTAGCGTACGAACGTGTATTGTGAGGTCCGTGATAAAGGGTGTCATTAGAGACCTGCCATCTCTGCGGCAAACGCAACCACTAACTCTCGGTACACTGGTCGAGGCTGAGTTTCAAAGTACACATCCGCGAACAGCAGCAATTCGTTGTATGAAAAGTTTCTAATTTCGTACTTTCGAATAATCACTGTAACAGGTGGCAATTCGAACGGTACCACGTACGGCAATCCAAACGACAACTTCAAAGCGGACGCGCGCTAAAAATTCAAACGTGGCAAAAGAGCTTCTATTCGACACAACTGCAAGTGAGCGTGGCAATCGCACATTAGCTAACTGAAAGACGGGAATATTCAAGTGCGGACTCGGATGATCGAGTCTTGTGCTCAATAAATAACCCCCCTCCCTCTCCCTCCCCATCTCCCACCTAGCCTCTCAGCCATGTCCCCACCTTCGGAGGTTATCGCCTCTTTAGCTTTTTCAGACCGACTCTTAGCCAATATTTAACGTCCACGGAATTGATTTTGCTTCGCTTCATCAGACGGACCCCATGAATATAAACCCGTGTACCTATGTCTCATCCGGTCGCAAGGCGCACGCGAATGCACCACGCTACCAGGCTCTGGCGACTGCCCAACCAGGCAGGCCCTCTGAAACCCAAGAGTTCGAGACCGCGTGCTTGAGGACGCATGAACGTGGGCCAGAACATAAGGAAATCTTGGAGCAAGCCCCCCGGCAATATTAAGGCATGTCCCTGGAAATCTAAATTAGAGACAACAAAATGAAGAGGAAGAAGTCTGACTCGTCTTTGGCAGTTATCGTAAAGCCAGGTAATGCGTCTAAGGTGACGTCCTACGTGCTCCTAGGAACAACATTGACGCAGTGACGCCACGAGTAGACGACAAAAGAAGAGCTACAGGCAAAATCTGCCTGATTGTGCGAAGTAGTCCTGATGTCACTGGCAAATTTCTCTAAGAAATACAAGATAGCCCAAGCGATCTCACAGACTAAAGCTGCCATAACACTACCACGGCACAAGATAAGTCTATTGGTCCGAAGGCCATTCTGAAATGGCTCATTAAGGATGGACCTGGGCTCCTTAAAGAAAACCCGGGCAGCGACTACCTATGCATTGCTAAATGCCCTTCGAGTGAGCTGAAATGCTCCTACGACAAAGACAAACATCTTGGTAAAACCCTGTGCCGTATAGACGAAATTCCGACCTCACGATCCACGTGTAGTTTCCTTGGAACTCAACCTTACAATGAAAAAATATGGCAATGCGATACGTGATTGCGGAGTAATTAAGATTTTTCGGCGGGCAAGTCGAGACTGAGTGCATGCATAAATGACCAACTTAGATAAATTACTCGTCATAACTCTAAAGAAACACACCACTAGGTTATTTATGCATGTACTCAACTTCGACATGCCCGCCTAAAAATCTTACTTACCTCGCAATTCACGTATCGCATTACCATAATTGTTTGCCATGCAAAGATGCGTGTCGTGCACATTTAGTACTCCCATGTTTGGCAATAACACTAGTGACACGGATTTTAGTAATATCATTCTCACTCCAAAACAAGACTTATCAAAAACCATGTTCCATTAAAAAAAAACAAGCTTTACATTTTTTATGTCGCTTTTTAAATCTTCAATTACGGCTCGCATTGTCATGGATTTGGTTCAAAAAATGATCGCCATGAAAATGCGCATGCCTGCATATGTTAGTTTTGAGCGCTGCAAAATACCGTACGGTTATGATTTTGAGATATTGGACGTGAAAACTAATAAGAAACTTCATTGCCAAAAGGCAAATTCTCTTTTAAACAACCATGTCGCATCTGTCGTCGCTATATGTTCTTACGATCTGATTGCCTCGCAATTATACATTTTGCGCTCCCATGTCGGGCAACACCAGTAATACTGATTTTAATATTATCACCCTCCCTCTGAAACAATACTTGTTAGAGACCATGTTCTATTGAAAAAAAATATTTACTTTAACGAGCCCTACAATTCTCTATGTTGCTTTTTAAATATTTCTAGGACACGTGTCCGGAATTACACAGGGTGTCCGGATTTAATTGCCTGAAAGATTGCTGTCTACAGGACACCATACTTGGGCCGTTTATGTACATATTGTACACTGATTCATTGAGACACATCGTCCCGAAACATGTACATATAAAAATTTATGCAGACGATATTAAAATGTATACTATTGTTGATGATGATGTTAAGGCTGCGGCTTCACAAGCAGTATTAGGTAACTTCTTTGAATGGGTTTGTAAACTTGATCTCAAATTGTCCGTACAAAAGTGCGCAATTCTACATTTTGGTAAAACAAATCCTAGGTACTCATATACCCTTGGCGGTGAGAATCTACAGCCTGCAACGATCATGAAAGACTTAGGTGTATTAACTTGCACTAGTTTAAAATATAGCGCACATATAACGGAAACTGTCGCCCGCGCATCCAGGAAAGTTAACTAGATTATGCGGACGTTTGTACTGTCGGACGCTAGACTCTACGTCAGTCTTTACAAACAATATGTGTTACCAGTGATTACTGTACGCGTCTCCTGTTTGGAATACAGGTCTTGCAAGAGATAAGAAACTCATCTCTACATTGCACAACAGATTTTTAAAACGCGTCGGATACAGGTGCAATATTGACCCTAAAGAGATCGAATGTGATTCAATTTTACAGCTTTTAAAAGACAACGATACCAAAATGTTCGATAAAATCGGTCAGACCGACAGAAGACTGCAATATTTTTTTTAATAAGGTCGTAATACCAACACGAAGTAGCGCAAATTTATACGCAAAAGCCACCGCAAAGAAAACCTTTGTAAACAGCCTTTTTGCATGGCGCAGTAGCCGCCAAGCGTGCAACTGTAACAACTTATCTGGAAAATAAAAAGCGCTTAATAAATGGAGAGGGGGAGCGGAAAGCTTCGTATAAAAGTGAGATCAGTTTGAATGCATTTTCTGAGTTTAAGGGATGTCTGTCTTGGCAAACATTTACAAAATGCACGATTGTGAGAGAGCGCATTCTTTGCAGAAGAACCATATCGGCGCATTCAGGAGAAAATTAATTATAGTTTGAATCGGACATTAAAATATGGGCTTAGCTAGAGCAGGGGCTATTATGATATTAAGAAGAGTTCGCAAAATTATAATTTTACTTTTGCATGTTTGAACTTTTACGCCCAGGTTCTAATAAATTTCCCTTACGCGTGCGTTATAACCAATACGTTCAGACGAATTCACATCTTAAGTAAATAATTTAGATACCAAATTGGTAGAGCTGCTGTCTGTGGTTGCAAAGCAACTCAAATCTCCCGATGGCCATATCGGATGTGAGTGCATACATGCAGCTATCATGTTCGCTTTCCTTGTCAATCAAATCACTCGTCAAACCTGTAGAAGCTCAGAAAAGTATTTACTTTAGTTTAAGTCTTGCTCGAACGAATGCTCTTCGTGCATTTTGTAAACGTATTTCGGGACAGCCAGCCCTTAAATCACAACTCAGAAACATTCATTAGAAAATTATCTCACTCCTATACGAAGCATTTCCGATCTCACTTTCCATTGACAAACATTATTTTCTCACCGAGCTTGGCCATACTCCAGAGCTTTAAGCAATCAAACCCGGACACCCTGTATATATATAAAGCCAAGGAACCAAGAGGACCAAGAAACAAAAGCTCACCCACGTTTGTAGTGTGCGTTGCTTCGTAAGCCGCCATCGCGGATAACGCCTTTTCCCTAACGATGGTTATTCCAATGTCATGGCACTACAGTTTAATTAGCCAGATTTTTGTCTCGTGATTACGAGTCATGCCAGTTAACAAACTATTTTTTTCCTTGTAAGTACGAGCATGCGCTGGAGGTAATTTTTAAACTCCACCAATATCTGGATGCGCTTCATCTCTGATATTTTTTATATTTGTTTGCTCGTAGGCCTTGTCCTATGTGGGTTCTTTAGCCTTAGCGGCGCATTACACCAGACTTCTCGTTTGAGACAAATGTTCCGGTTTGCAACAAAGGAGCAGCCTTAGAGTGTATGTAGGAAGTTCGACCTGTGCATTCTCGTTAGTGCAATATAAATACCAGACTAAACGCTACTATGGACTTCCAAAAAAGTGTAAACGTCTATAGGTTCCACAGAAATCAATACTCGGTTCCAGTTTATTTCTTTTAAATATAATGAATGATCTGCATGCATTTTGCGCTGCTACAAAAAATCAGGCTTGCAGATGATACATTTGATTTGAGCTATATCGATGATATCTAGGTGTAAAATTCAACAGAACCTTAAACGGAATCTATACGTTGGTGGCATTTTGAAGAAGTTGCGTTAGGCTTGCATTTTACGGTTCAAGCTAGGAAATATCGCCTTACTAAGGCTTTTTTTAGCAAATGGCTCACAAATGTTTTTTTGCTTATAATAAAAATGTGGTATCCTGCTTGGATACCACATTTTTATTATAAGCAAATGCTGATGCAGGTGGTTTTCAAAACACTTTACTGCCTTTGACTGCAATGCAAACAAAAAACGTGTATATAGAAAACGTTTTTGGCTTGGCGATATATGAAGCGTACGTGCAAAACGACACTCGTAGCGGTGTTGCTACAGGCCCGGTCTCCACTGCTTGTGCTGACATTGCAGAGCAGCGACAGCCGCCGGCATATAGGCCGACGACAATGCCGTACCCGGTGCAGATGGGGAGTGGAAGATCAACAAACGGGAGGTTAGGTGCCCGCCTCAACAGCAGCAGCAGCAGCCACAGCAGCCACAGCTAAGCAAGGCTGATGAGAAGAGAAGGATGAAGTTACGAGTCTCAGTAGCAACACAGCAGCCAACTGGGCCATCGCCAGTGGAAAACGGCAACGACAGCTGGTTGGCGCGGCTCCAGTTGCAGCCGACTTCGATATAATTGTAGTTTTACAAAGAAGTAACCAAGTAGTCGTTAGTGGAACGCCGCTTCAGGCGGGGGGGGGACTGATGCGCAGAAATGATGGTGTGAGATGGGCGCTGGGGAAACAAAAGGAAGCAAATTACCGGGGTTCAATTCAAGAAGCAAACTACTGCTGGAATGTTTTCAGCCGAAAATGATCAGTTGAGAACAAACTTGAATGCCGTATGCGATGACATTGCAAAACATTTAGCGGTCTGATGGAACGACTAACTTTCACTCGAGGACAAAATCTAGTTATTGACTTGGAAAATCCCGAGGATTGAGCAGTTCTACTAAGACTGCACTTATTAGCCGGCGTTTCTGCCACTTCACGAATAACTGGCTTCAATTCAGTAGTGAAGTGCGATATAAGCTGTGTGCACCCAACGTTAAGTCTACTATTAGCGGTGTTCTTGAGCCACTTGGACACACCGAATAATTTCCAATTTGATCCAAAAACACCAAAACGGGTATAGTGATGGCTACGGATAACGTAATTCTGACATCTTCTTTTTGTCTTCTGACATCTTTCTGATGAACATCTTCTGACAAATTCTCCAAAAGCGAAATTTTCGGTCGAGGTCCGATTGGGTTTGAAGACACATGGCGTGGTTTTCCACCCAAAGCATCCCCATTGTTATTGCTACAGTCTAGATAATTCTTATCGGATTGTCATAAACGACTCAGCGCGCCGACGCTGTGGTTCTATCAATCACATTTAAATGAATTGCAATCTGCCCACTCGCTGTTGTCTACGTAATGGTAACCATGGTTTTCAGCGGCCAAATCGTATGGAACTTTTGAAAAAAATCCTCGAAGCATGCAATTCAGAAACAAAATGAGGCCTTGCATGTTAAACTCTGCACACCCATTATGGACATAAACCCACCGCAATTTTTGACAGACGCCGCTTTACGAGCGTCATTTAAATGTGTCTGCAAACAATTATCGTGACCCTATAACGAGGCAGCCCGCCCCAAGTCAGTCTGCAAGACAGTCGCTGACAACGTAATAATTCCTGTCCACAACATAAGGAGGATTGTGCAGTCGGTTGCAGAGAAGCTCATCTCGCCGACACCGTTGTGGCTCAAGTAGGCGCTGTTATTATTCGAAAACGTTATCGCATCGATTATCCCGGAGCTGTCTTGGGACTCTCGAACGGTACGTGCCAAACAATTAACCCCCGTGACCGAGTCTGCTGGTATGAATATAACAACATGCAATTTAATAACAATTTAACTAATACATTTTAACAGTGCATCGAAGAAACCACTCTGAACCATTCCGGGTCACCTTTTTCATATCGCCGACTATTACGAAAATCATGAAGGTTACATCTCAGCTAAAAACAATCTCTTGCTACCCCGCTTTCTTAGAGACCAGGCCGTAATTAAATTGCTTAAACCTTTGACTGCCGTATGGCCATTTACCACACTGGGAAAGCAAATAGTTTTTCCCAGTGTGGCAGATGCTATCGGGTTCAGCATCCTCGCAAACAATGGGAAGAGGGCTCACCCTTAGTTCACTTTTCGGGAAAACCTGGTTCGCTTTGCACTGTCGGCGCTCCTGTCCACTTAACAAAATCCATAAACCATCGGCAGACTCACAGCTAGCATCCTGAGCACTCCTCAGACGCACTCTTTTCAGGCGCGCCAGCGATCACACTACCAGGCAAACCACGCCAGGCAACTCTGGTCAAGCTAAATTTTCAAAATGCTTTTAACCTGATGCGAAGAGACAACCTTTTAAATTCTGCAGCGAACCTCCTGTATGCCGCTACCTACCAGATCAACTCCAACCCTTTATGGGTAAGAAGAAACTATGCTGTCAAAAATTTGTGCTGCAGCAGGGTGACCCGTGTGGGCTCGCCCTGCATTGGAATATATGAGCTTCGAGGTTCAGTCACGGTTTTCACGGTTGCAGTCAGGATTGCGACCGTGGTACTTAGATGATGGACGGCTTGCGGGCGATTTTCCTGCTGTCCTCGGATATATTATAACTTCGGTGCTTTCGCGGGTCTAGAGCTCAGCCACCCTCCTCGGCCTCGGCCGAGAAAGCTCCTCGGCCTATCAAATAGCGATAAAATAGCCGCCGCAGTACGAGCAAGACTATTCAATATCAAGCGGTTAACAAAGGAAAACATCGAATTGCTGGGTGCGCCACTGTTGTAGGCGCTCTCCGAAAAAAACTCACGGATGCCAAAGAGTGGTACAATTGACCCTCTCGACGCTTCGCTTAGTTGATCTTCTACGATGTCCTCTCGCGTCGAAGAGATATGGCCTAGGCTACGTTTCCAAACGACACTTGAGTTCTCACTTACTTCGCGCCTAGGAAACAGAGCATGAGCCTGAGCTACACTGCCTGTCAGCACAGGTGGCCTTGGTGTTCGCAGAGTCAAAAACCTTTCCCTGTCGTGATAACTGGGCTCGACTACCAATTTTAAACATCTGATCGGCTTCCATCGGCTCGGGAGGTACATCAGGGATGATCGAACGGGCTTCGTGTACGAGCCTGAAAGAATTCGAAGCGTCTTGGAAGTCCCTACCGGTTCCTATACATAACGCTAGAATCTCTCGACCGCATTGTCATGAAGCGGAAACAAGTCTTCCTGTTATCTCAGGCACAAACTAAGTGCAGGCTCGTCACGCCGCAATTAGGTTGATGCTGGACAATAACGCACTCCGTATCGTGTTTGGCCAGCGTTTGAGCAAGACGGTCTGTGTCGCTCATCTTTGCAACCGGTGTCGGTTCCATGTAACAACAGCAGGGTAATACAACAGCAGCAGGGTCAATCGTGTAATGTCAGCACTAACCCCTTGAAAAAGCGGTTACCTACTTGTATGAGATGTCACCGTGTCGTGCGCACTTCCCACAAGCTATTTTGCTCGAACTGGCCGGGAAGCTGGTACATCTGCTTGTCTTGCGGAGGACCGCAAGCTAGCGAAATACAGAGAACTTACTACGCAGTTACTCGTTCAGCCAATCCCCACAGAGGCGTTTGGACCCATGGACAGAAAACGTGAACATTTGTCAATGAAGAAGACTTAACGCGGTCAAAAGCGATCCACATTCCGGAAAGTACCTACTGTACAGAGAGAGTACCTAACAGCGCGTATAGGAGGGAGGGTTCCCTTCCCTCCGCTGAAGGGCTCCCTGAGATTCCGCATGACAACTGACATATCGAGTACTTTTTTGATTAAATAAATACCTACACTTCTAAGGAATATATATATATACATATATATATATATATATATATATATATATATATATATATATATATATATATATATATTCCTTAGAAGTGTAGGTATTTATTTAATCAAATCCGCCAGTGACGAGGATTTGCTCGAAGGTACAGCCAACGGAGCCTTGGCGGATATCCGACAAGCGCTCCGCACGCTTGGCCTCGAACTGGCTTCACAAAAAACGGAAGCAATCCTTCTAAACGGTTTGAAGCGTCCTCCACGCAACCTAAATTTACACCTGGAAGGCCATCCAATAACACCCACGCCCGTGGTCAAGTGCCTGGGCGTGATCCTGGATAGAGCTCTCACAGGAACACCTCATGCAGCTAAAAAAGCAGCTAAAAAAACAGCCAAAGCCTCAGCAGAGTTACGCAAAATCCTCCCACGGACCAGAGGGGCAAGCGAGTCTCGGCGCCGACTCTTAACATCAGTAATAGACAGCATCATGTTATACGCCGCACCCTTATGGGAACGCACTACTACAAGAGCTACAACACGTCGCCTCCTCAACAAGACCCAAAGACCTATGGCGCTTAACCTAACACGAGCAAGTCGCACGGCCTCCACAGCAGCCGTACAGGTACTCTCCACACAAATTCCCTGGGACTTGAGAGTAAAAGAATTGGTATCAAGAAACCCTGTAACCAACGTTCTGACGGAGGGCACACTAGTCAGCAGAACCGACACACTAAGCGAATGGAGCCAGTCAATGGGAAGCAATCCAGCCGGGCCATCCTGGATATTGGACAAAATCAATACTTCCTGATCTTAAAAAATGGTACAGCCTCAAACACGGCTCGCTTACCTACCCACTCGCGCAACTGTTAACAGGCCATGGTGCCTGTTTTCAGCAGTATCTACACCGCATCGGTAAAACTGACTCCCCAGTATGCCACATGTGCAACTCGGGGAAGCCGGATGATGTTAGGCACTGCTATGAGCGGTGCTCCTTCTTCGACACTGAGCGAGAGCTATTGTCCCGGAACCTCGGACTGCAGAACCCCCTGACATGCCAGGCCCTTGTAAAGGCGCTCCTCAAAGATCAAAAATCCTGGATTCTAGTAAGAAGATTCGCACAAGGTATCTCTGAGGCGAAAATAACCGCCGCACAAAGCCGAGCAGCCTAAATGGCAAGAAGAATGGCCAGGCGAAGTAATCTCGAGAAGACAGTACTGCGGCCACCCCCCGTCAAGGGGGAAAGAGGACGACTGGATTTTAGTGGGTGCGAGTCCCACACTACCGAGGCTTTAACAACGTCGCCCGGTGTGCATAACGCATTTTACCAAAATACGTTACCTCTAAAAAAAATAAAAAAAAATTATATATATATATTTTTTGGCCGTTGCGATTTCGTTTGATCGCTTTTCCCGTGCAACGTATCGGCGTGATTTTGAAAAATGGAGAAAAAAGAGTTTCGAGTGGTTATCAAGCATTTTATTTCAAAGGTTGGAATGCGACCCAAGTGAAAACTGAGTTAGACGAGGTGTACGGTGACTCTGCGCCATGTTTTGCCACTGTTTCCAACTGGATTAATGAGTTAAAAAGAGGTCGCAGGAGCACCGGGATGAACTACGTTTAAAACGCCCAAAAACGGCAACTGATTAGGAAAACGTGGAAAAGGTGCGGAAAATCGTTGCCGCAGATAAGCGAGTGAACATTAGGGAGATAGCGGAGGCCTTGGGGATCAGTTTGGGTAGTGTGCATTTCATCCTGCACGAAAACTTGAAGATGAAAAAGCTCAGAGAAAAATGGCTGCCGCATTTGCTCAGCCAAGGCCAAAAAAAACGCGCCTGTTTTCGCTTCACAGCGAAATTTGGCCAAGATGTCGAACAATTTGTCGGATTTTTGGCGCAGATTCATGACCGTCGATGAAAGCTGGGTCCATCACTACACTCCCGAGACCCAAGAAGCATCTTGCCAATGGTGTGCACCTGATGAAGGACCTCCGAAGAGGGTGCGGACAACGGCATTGACCGGAAAGGTGATGACTACAGTTTTTAAGACCAACGTAGAATAATGCTGGTCGACTACCTTGAGAGCGGTAAAACGATCACAGGAGAATATTAGGCAAGACTGTTAGACTGCCTTTAGCAAGAACTCATCGTGAAACGGCCCGCTTTGCAGAAGAAACAGGTTGTCCTGTTTCACCAGGACAATGCTCCTGCACGCAAGTCCCGGCAAGCATTGGCAAAACTGGCCCAACTGAGGTTCGAACTTATTGAACAACCTTCCTATTCTCCAGACCTGGCCCCCTCTGATTATTTCCTCTTCGGACATTTGAAGAATAGTCTCGGTGAAAAGCGTTTTTCCAGCAATGAAGAGGTTAAGGCTGCTGTCAATGCCTATTTTCAGTCTAAAGACGCGGAATTCTACTTAAGAGGTATAAAAGCTCTGAAATCTTGGTGGGAAAAGTGTATTGAGCATCTCGGGGAGTATATCGAATAAGATAATTTTAAAAACATGATTTGGAAAATTCTTGGTTTTTATTCTAAGAACTTATTGAACTACCTGTACAAGCTTACGTACGGATCGGAATTCTGGACTGCCTGCAGTAAGGGTTGGGCGGAGCGACTGAGTGTGGCACAGGGGCGCTTTCTTCGTATGTTTCGGGGATCAGCCAGTCGGGAGAGAAAACAACACAATATATTAGATATAGAAAATACCATGCGCTATTTAACCTTGATAGTGATTTTTAAGAATATCCATGGGATTGGGCCGAAGATACTAGAACTTGATCGCCTTGGAGGGGCGAGAGAGACCAGAGCATCTAACACGGTCACACTGAAGATTCGCATGCATCGAAGCAGCAAGGGCAGCCAAGCTTTTGGCGTGCGAGCTGCCAGAGAGTGGAACACTCTTCCGGTTAGCTTGCGTTGTTTGAAATCCTTAAATAGCTTCAAGGAGAATTTAAAGTCACACTTTTTACCCCGTCAATAATGGATACACTAGTCTTCCTAAATTGACCCTCGCATAGAGGTAAACACAAGTAATTTTATTCCGGGCTGCAACTTTTTACCAACACAATGGTAACTGTAGTAGGTTTAAATTACTATATCCTCCTTGCAAATATTTGTAAATGTATGAACAACATACTATGTAATTGTGTATATAATAAATAAATAACCTTAATTAAAAAAAAAAATATATATTATATATATATATATATACATATATATATATATGCATATATATATATATATATATAGTATATATTATATATATATATATATATATATGTATGTATATATATATATAATCTATATATATATATATATATATGTATATTATATATATATATATATATATATATATACATATAATATATATATATATATATATAATATATATACATATATACATATAGCTGCTTTCACAGCCAGAATGCATACTTCTGCTAGCCAGAGGATGCTCCGGCTTGCATGTTTATGACTCTGTTAACGATTCTACTGTAATATATGCTGACAAATTGAACATACTGATAGGGAAACAATTAATAACGCTTATAGCACACGGAGCGCTACTTGTGATAAATTTAGTCATCACTATATTTGCCTCGTGACGAGTAATTCCTCGCTCCTCCATTGTCTTGTGATTATTAAAAACACTCTAACGTTATGTTAGATTATATCTAGGTGAACGCCCAGACGAGATTTGGGTAAATAATAAGTTTGCCATCCGTAGTAAAAATTGGTCAGTCCTTCAAAAGATAATGAGCTCAAAAATGGTTCAAGGGATTTCTACTGAGAACATCTTTGAATCGTACGTCAGTTTTGCTACAAACTATATCTATCTTTGTTTCCAGCTTTCTTGAAGATGCAAAAGAGAACACATATGTTTATGTATATAAACCGTATAACACGACAATTTACATGCATGACAATGAATGTGCTTGTTGTTTAACACGCTAAATTAAGCATATACGGAACTGCTATGATTTATTGATTATTCGCTTGGTATGTATACCTAAATCCACTTGTCACTCTTTTATATCAGAGGCGCTTAGAGCGACAGCATATATGTTACCTACGCATTCATATAATCAATGTATCCTTCAATACCTACTGAGTATTTGCTTTTTATCGGGACAACCTCTTCTTTGTAATATCGACCAAGCCCTTTTTACCATTTGGTCCTAAAGCTAAGGTCTTCGACAGGTCTATATATCTGCTCCTCCCCAAGGTTGTACATTCCTTAACAACATATTCGATTGATTCATTCCCTAGCCCACATGCTCGACATTCTGTTCTTTGCACTATTCCATATTTAGCTCTTTGTATCTTTGTACATATCCCTATATTTAGCTCTTTGTATATTTGTATCTGCGTATGTATATATGCACATATGTAAAGGCAACCATTGTTTGTCGCTGGTCCAAAATATAGTACCCAATGCATTAAACCTCAATTGCATGCTTGCTCTTGTCTTCTTTATGTAATGATAAATGGCCGACGGCGTTTTTTAAATGTTGCCAGAAAAACAAATAATAATAATACTTTTTATTATATATGTATAATGCTTTTAAGGCAGATTATGTCACGGGTTGTTTGAAGAAGGAACGCGGCTTTTATTATAGGCGCCATGGGCTGACACAAAAAAACGCGTTTCTCTCTTGTTTGCCGCTCTGCCGCTAATTACAAATTGAAAACATAATTAGATTAATTCAGATCTACCATCCCGAGGCAGTCATGTGAAGTAGATGGGTACATAACCATGCATTTAAATTGTCCACTGGAGATTTGTGGCCACCTTCTTGAATGAAGACAGCACTACCGTTGATTGCGCATAACCAGTGCCTGCATACAAATTACATGACCTGGTTTCGGAGAGATAGAATGTGTTGACAAATTTAAAGTTTTAGGTCCGATAAACTGCAGGCCGCCTGTATTATCGGCGCCAGCAGAAAATGCTGCTCTAAAATTGCGTTATTTGTTTACACTGATGGACGCTGCTTTCATGTCCCTGACATGCGGCTACAAACCGCAACTGCCAACGTATCCTGTAGACTACATTGCAAAATAATTTACATTTCTGTTGGCTATGAATCAATACCAAGTGTTTCGATTTTCGCCAGATGAATCACGAATTGCTGTTCCACCTTCATGTATCTATTGTCCACCTGCTGTCCTGACAAAAATCAAAGGGTGCTCCTATTGTGATTGGCCACGCTAAAACGGCACTGACAATAAAAGCGCAATATGTGCTGCGGAGGAGTTTGGGATTTAGTATTAATCATTACCTGGAATTTTGCGATATTTGGAGCAGATTTTCGAGATTCGGGTCGAAAAGGGTGTCGCGTACACCCGCGCTGGACGCTAGGACGGTGGTGTCACTGAGTTTGAAGCGTGACATCTCTATATTTTTAACAAAGATCGGTATAGAACTCAAAAGATAGTGGTAACCCGTTATTAGGCCCGTAATTGTCGAAGTGCCTTGTATCATAATAGCAGAAGAGACTGCGTTTTGCGCCAGCATCCTGTGAGTAAGGGGCAGAAAGAGCTCGACCGGGGTGGCACGTTGCTATCGCTCCGATTTCCGTTGGCTTTTGTGTCTGCCCTGTACGACAGGACATTGCTGCCGCTGCAGCTCTCGCCATAGAGCTTCGTGCTGAGGGGAGTTAGACCGGGAGGCGGCCCGGCCCGCATGTAGCCACTAGCTGATTCCTCTACTCCGATTTAGAAAGCCCTTCGCTGCACTCTGCGTAACCCTATTACGGGGGAAGTACAAGTGTTCGTGTAGCCTCACGCCAATATACAGGCGACAAAAGCCGCGTTCACTGTCCTGGAAGATCGCATACCGCTAGCAACGGTCGTATATCGTTTAAATAAGCAGCTGCTGCCTTGCCCACTACGTGTTGATTAAAGCCAGGCCTGTCTCTCCGTCAAAAGAAAACGAGTTTCCTAGCTATTGTTGTCCAGCCTAAACAAACAGATTCCGGAACTGCGCTTGATAATTACAGACAGAGCTGCGACAACGGCAACAATAGTATTAACGACTATAAAAGATATTAAAAAAAAAAATATATATATATATATATAGAAAGAAAAAGCAATGAGAGTAAAATACAATGCGCACTTCAGGCAGGCAAAATGTGCCACGTTTGCACAGTCAAGGCATTGTGACCCTTGCCACTGGCTACAATCCACATGAACAGGATTTCTACTGGCGTGTGCTGCAGGTTAAGAGGGCTGCAACGTATAGTCAGGCCGTCTTTTCTCCTACTCCCGTCGTGGGCTAATGGCTTTGTCGTTGTTATCTTCTCTCGGCAAAGCTGTTTTGCCAGCCGGCCCGCCCAGCCTAGTGACAGCAGTTGTCGTAGTAGTAGCGGTAGTAGTAATAGTAGTGCTTGTGTAGTGTCAAAATGCTGACTGTCTGCCTGTTTAACAACTACATAGGTCTGGGCTGGCTAGCTCTCCGGCTGCTGCTGCTGGCGCTGCTGCCGCTGCCGCCGTTCGTTCTTGTCATGTGTTCTGTCCGTCCTGTGTGGTTCGGTCCTACTGCTACACGTCGTCCCTGTGTTGTCGGATCTGTGCGCAGTCGCACATGTCCCATTCCGACAACACCAGCTGGCCCATTGTCATATTGGCTGACATTGGATTCCAATAGAGGAACAGCAGCGAATTGAGCAGTAGCACCCGAAGCTACCGGGGTTAGGGGCAAAGTACAAACAGGCAACCCCCGCAACTCCGGCACGCCGCTCTCTAACATAACGCGCTCGGCCGAGGCCGCGGACATAGGGGGCGCGCCCAAAGAGAGGCGCCCACCCATACATAGCAAGGAACGCTAAGGGACGCCAAGCCTCGTCGTTGAGAAAGAACGACGATGCCCCGGCGAACGAAGACGAAGACGGGCAGAACAGAAAAGAAAGCGACGCCGACGCCGACAACGACAGGGTGTGCCGGATGGAGGCAATGCCATGCCACGAAAAACAGCCCTGCACACAGTCCATCCAGCCGACAGCCCGGCATCAGTCAGTGTATAGTGCATCTGTCGACGATGGGCGCTGGCCATACGAATGGAGCGTATGGTTGGATGTCGCCGAATCTATCGGAGATTTGGGTAGCGTTGCCCCGCCGCTACTGCCAGCCACCACCGCCGCCGCCGCCACCATCACCACAATGATGTGCTATTATTGAGAATGTTGGTTGGTTGGTACGTGTCTAGCGTGGCCGGTACCCGCTCGTCTATCATAGCATTCGCCCTTTGCCACCATTGCTGCCGAGGGTGTGAGAGATGATGTTGGGGTTGTTGACGTTGGCGTTGTTGTTGCTGCTGCTGCTGCTGCTGCTGGTGCTGCTGCTGTAGTATTGGTGGTCAAATCGCATTACGCCCTATTCATTAGGACATGCTGCCAAAGGTTTGCCCAATAATTACGCCATCCGAAACGACGACGGTAGCGGCGTCAATGATGATGTCAGTCCATCAAAAAAAAACGGCACAGAATTGCACAGGCTCCTGCCGGAAAGCCCGGTCCTGACCTCCTAGCCTACAGTGCATTCCGTTGTTTAACGCCAATAACGACTCTAATCCTATGCTAACCTCAACGCTATATATGTATTATACAGATAAAGTCCTGCGAAGGACAATAATTGTCCTACGCACATATTCTCGCTAGTATACTCCTAGCATACTCCATTTTCCTGTTCAGCGCATAAAATCGACCTTCCTTCGGTCCTCCAGCGGGTCAATTTTGGCAGCGAAAGCCGCTCCTTTAGAAAGCTCTTGTTCTGCACCCTATACAAGGCAGTCGCGTACTTCAACGAGCCAATTGGCAATTCAGAGTCGCAATTCTTCCAATGTTTCAAACGCGCAATGTAAGTGGGCAGCTGTCTTGCAGGTCCCCAAATTTGCGAAGCTTAACTTATTCCACCGCTCATGCGGCATGGCCTGGGAAAAAACGTTAAAGTCCACCGCGGAGATATCTTACATTAGAGCTAGTCTCTTATTGCCTGGGGTAAGCGTTAGATTGCCAGGGTAACGGTTACCTGTCATATCAAGGCTATATGTGTTTTTTTTTCGTATTCGAGATAACTAAGCTGCGCCTTTGCAAATGTTGTCTTGATCAGATTGTGCATTTGTAGTGGTCAGAATATGTCTGCGCTGCAACAACATGAAGGGTCGTATTTATCTGCCTCCTCTATCTGAGATCCGCACCGATACGTATGATGAGTGATAAACTTGGTCCCAAGATGTAAGCCCATGTATATACTATATATCTTCATAGCAGAACTAGATCGATGATATTGTATTTGTTATAACAATGTGTTTTATTATAATGATATATATATATATATATATATATATATATATATATATATATATATATATATATTCATATCATTATAATGATATATACATATCATACATATAGTGCAATCAGCAAATGACGATTAGAACTAGCAAAACGCTAGATTAATAGTTGGCTCGAAACACTTTAATGTCACATAAACACATTAACCCAAATCAGGCCCTAAAAATATATATAGTCTCGACTCAATTGCCGCCGCGTACAAACGTGTTTTGTGAGTGCTTCAAGATAAGGGGTGATAGTGGGAGCCTGCTATCTCGGCGGCAAACGCAACCGCTACTCCTCGATACGTTTGGTCAGCACCGACTTTCGAGCTACTCCTTTGCGACAGAAACAACTTATCAGGTGAGAAATGTCCAATTTCGTAACAGGTGGCCATTCGAACGGCATCACGTGCGACAATCCTAACGCCGTAACGTGCAAATTCGATACCGTCGCCGCCGCAGCAACGATTCGAATCAACCTCGAACGTGGCCACGCGCGACAACTCAAGAGCGGATGCGCGCCGAAAATTAAAGTGCTGCGAAAAGGCAATCGAAAGAATAGCAAGTACGGGTAACACTCACACGTTAACTGACTGATGAACAGAATATCCGAGCGCGGACTCGTATCGGGACTTAAGCCCGAACCATCCTCCTCACCATCCTCACACTCCGAACCGATGGGCGGAGAAAAGTCGCGCGCCTACTAGTTCTGAGCCTGCAGAGCCTCCTCCGCCTAACAGTGTAGCCGAGAGGGACTTACAGCTTTTACCGATGGCAGTGGTTGACATAGAAACACTAGTCAGCAAACACCGTAATACGCACAGCAGTAAGATCTAGGGCAGTAAGAACTATAAGCTTGATACATTGTCGCATTTTAAGGAAGAGAAGGCTGTTTTCCTGCGGAATCGAGACATCCTGACAATCGAGAAGTTTGAAAACACTTCACCTCCAATACGTATACTCTATGCAGGAATGAGCCTGCATGCCAAAAATAATTAAAGTTAGTTTTTTACTCAGGTCCTAAGCGACGCACCGTCCCGACAACCGCCAATATCGCCTGTATAACAACGTAAATACTTAACTTACGCCTAAGTATATAGCCCCAGCTATAGTATTAACGTAATCTCGACCCGGTTCTGCTTTTGGTTTAATTGGTATTGTTTGACTTGGTGAGTGAGACTGCCTCATTCACCTGCTAGGGGCTTGTGCTCGTCAACGACATCCAAAACGTGATGATCATAAATATGTATGGTAGAAATAATAGTGTCAGTTTAGCGTTTATAGCGTTTATTATTATATTTATTATTATTCAATACAAAAAAATTGAGATTTTTGTATTGCTGAATATTTTGACATGGACATACCTGATCAGGAGGCGATCGATGTCATGAACATGATGGCAACTTACAGAAGCGCGTTGTTGCAATATTTGTTTGCTGTTCAACGTTTTCTAATACGTTACTTATTACCAGAATTTTCCAATATAAAATTCGGGCACAAATCCGAACGGGACATAAAGGGGCCTGCGGACAGCGAGTGCTCATCCACTGCACCGACGAATCTTTGTATGTTCAGGCTTTATGACAGTCGCATTGGGACTGTTCAACTCTTGGATCGCTTCCTTCAAAGACAAAGCAATGTGAGTTACAAATAAAGTCGTTAGAAAGGGCGTTTCAAGAAACGGTTTGAGAACGAAGCGCGAAGCGCAAGAACGTGACGAGAGCGCAAGAGACCGTGAGACAATAGAACGGACCCTTTGGACATCGTAATGTTGTAGGATGTATGTCGCCTGCAAGAAGAAACGACGTAATGAACTCTCTGTGATGAAATTCCTGTGAAGGGCGGCACTTCAGTTTTACTGCTGCTGCTGCCGCCGCTTTCAGGCGGCTGGCTAATCAGTTACGTCCACTGATTACCTGACGTGAGCAGGCCATTCGGCCACGGGCCTGCGAGGAGTTCCTTGGTTGACGAAGGAGGGAAGGCGGGCGGGCGTCTTAGCGCCGTCGTCGCTCAACGCGTTGTCTCTCCAACGGTTTGTCTTGTTGTTCCCCCGCTCGTGCACTCACTTGCTTACTCTGCCTTCGCGTTGCCTGGGCCATCAAGGGCGCGAACTGGGCGAGAACTGGGCCGCTCGGACCCATCGCGGCGCCGGTCAGCAGATGGGCGGGGGGGGGGGGTTGCCGTTAATAGCAAAACTGTACGGCTTAAAGAAGGGCAGTCACTGCTTTTCACAACGCAAGCGCTAATGATGTTCTCCGGTCTAGAGAAGCCGACAATATGTGAGTGTATTTTTGTCACGGGTAAACAATTCTCCCGTCGCTCCCGCCGACGCTTGCTCCTTTGAAACGGCATAAAGTCCAACCGTTTCCGGGGCAATGCCGCCTATACTAATGAATCACAGATAGCTATCTTATTTTAACAAAAAAGCGTTGGCGAACAAACAGAGATTCCCGTATGCAAGGGGGGGTGTGTTAGCCAAGATTCGATTAGCCTACTAAGGATCGAAGCTTAATGGGTGTCACTTACTTAACAAAAATCAAAGTTGTAAAAATGTAATTTTATTTTTATTTTAGATTATTATTAAACGTACCCCGAAACGGGGGGATATTTATTTTCCAGATAAGTTGTTACAGTTGCGCGCTTGGCGGCTACTGCGCCATGCAAAAAGGCTGCTCACAAAGGTTTTCTTTGCGGTGGCTTTTGCGTATAAATTTGCGCCACTTCGTGTTGGTATTACGACATTATTAAAAAAATATTGCAGTCTTTTGTCGTTCTGACAGATTTTATCGAACATTTTGGTATCGTTGTCTTTATCTTAAAAGCTGTAAAAAATAGATATTTAAATTATTTGGCGCTCGAGCATACTAGGACGTCAGAAGTTGCATCTATTCGGCTATTCGCCAGTGGCTCTTATGATAATTGTGTTTCGAGTAACTTTGTGTCTGATTTCGTGGAAACGCTTTGACTCGTTTAAAACGCCTATTTGTCGTCTAATGACCGAAAATAAGATATGACCAGAGCAGAAAGGGCTCTAAAACTAGGGTGGAACGTGTATTGCGTGTAATCTACTAACAGGGATGAGGCAATAAGTAACATACGAATCACCAATCGAGTCTCTACATCTCCTGGAGAACATAGCTTGTATCGCATCCTAGCATTACGGAGTGTCACCACGTATTCGGAAGTACAAAGTAATGTCAACGCAATGTTCTGTGGCATAGAATTTTTACGCGACATTATTTAGGTAGGACTTAGCGGTCGGAGTAAAACAAAGTTAGCTATTTTGGCGTTGACAATTAAGAGACGTTGACAAGAGCTATTAAAACATTTATAGACCTTTCCATTAGCGCTAGTGGTCTGTGTAGATCTTAATCAATATTCAGGTGGTTAACGCTGATTTATAGCGTGATTCATCGGCAAACGCTAAAGCTGTGTCGAGTTTCTCCAATTTCTGAACTTTTAGAAGAACAAAAGTTAAAAGGGTCTGCGACAGGAACGGTTCGAGCACCGAGTCCTGAGGAGTTTCTACTATATATTTAGCTGTCTTCCAGTAGACCCTTCGAGCCGACTAAGGCCGACGTATGCAGGCATCTGGTCGAGGAAGAAGTGATGTAGACAAGTAAATGTTATAGCTTCATCTAGGAAAAAAATAGACAGATTTTGTTTTTCTAAACAAAACCAGCCGCCAGTTTGCCACAAGAGAGTCTGTGCAAGGTCAACAGACCGGCCTCTTTACCCCCGTCAGAGGGTTTCTCTACTCTCAGGGAGGTCGTCGGCTTTGGGTTGATGATGATGATGATGATGACGAGGAAGGAGGCGACAAACTAGTTCGTCGTCATTTTGACTCTCAAGGGGACTAGGAAGAAAAAGCTAGGAGGGAGAGTTTTGAGCTATACAACGGACGAGACAGAATGTTCAGTGGGAGGGGAACAAGAGCAACTGGGCTCTAGGAGTCTCGACGCACGCACTCACTCAGACTTTTTAACTTGGCATTCCTCTCGCCCATCTGGACTACTACATGGTGGTGCGTGAGAATGAACGGAAGCAGCGAAAACGATGACGGCGGACGGCTCGCAGACGCCTTCCCGATGGTTTCGAAGTAATGCCAGGGCAGTCGAAGCAAACCTGGCGGGTTGGAAGAAATTCGGGCTTGTGAGTCTCCCTCTACTCACGCTAGCTGCCTGTGACGTATGCGCATCAAGCCTTGCCAATCCTCTCTCCAAAAATGCCGACCTCTACGAAAGCCGAACTCATTTAAGGACAGGTAGATAACCGACTTAACCGGGTCAGGGATCAACTTCCCAGCTCGCTTCCCCACCGATTCGGGTCCATCACCGTGTCGATGACCGGTGTATAGGAGCCCGAGTCGGTGAAGGATCTCCTGACTCTCGGGTTATCGAAGAAGAACCTGATCGACCTAACCGTCCTGGCCATGCAGGGTACCCTACGGGTCTTCCGGGCGCACCGGGACCACAACAGCTGGGTCCGTCGCGGAGGAGGAGCGGGCGAACTCACCGGGAGGCGATTTAAAATTATTTTTTTAGGCGGGCACTGCCTCAGTGTGCAAATGTGCAATTATTGAATAAATTCAATGTTGTATTTCAATGATAGTCCAACCGTGAAAACAGAGTATTTTAAATGCTGAGATAGAGCGATGATCGGCGGTCAGAGTTCGATCTTCTTTTTTTGAAAAAGCGTACAACAACTATTAGAGAGACTTAAAATGTTTGCCAAAGAGCCGGCAATTACACGGTCCATCATTTAAGCAAGGTGCCAATAACCTCTAAAGATAAAATGGTCGATCATTGGCGGCCAGAGTTCAATCCCTTTTTTCTTATGTGAGGACTATTAGTATGACTGTGCCCGTAAGCCGCGATGGCAAGCCTTCTGACGTAGAAGATAGATTAATATTTTTTTGCTAAACGGCCGGCAATGACTGGAGCAGCTAGCTTAAGCAGTTCCACAGAACCTTTTTACTTCCTAGCTCCACCCTGCCTCTAATATGGGCAAAACTTCATGGACCTCTAAGGTACAAACGGGATGCAGCGAATTAATTATTATTTGTCATTCATACATTATCAAGCAAAGGCTCGGCGTCTTCACTTAGGCTAAGAGGAGACACCGTTTCAGCTCCAGTTGAGCCCGTTAAGCTCATCCGCGATCATCTCGATCGCCTAGAGCGTCCGCTCAAGTCTGACAGTAAGGGCAGAATTTCATTCAGCGGAATCCTCTGCCCCTGGTTTTGTTAAAAAAACTTCAAGATATGGCGAGTATCACCACGAAATGTACTAAAATAGTAATTATAAAAAGGCTTTTCTAGTAGCGCACGAAGTGTTTTTTATACAACCAGCATGGATACTTGCATAGGCAGCGCTGCTATCTGTTGAATTTTTTTCTATGCCAGAGGAATATTTTGTTGAAATGTCTTCGTTAACGACGGAGAAAAACTGAATGTTTTTGGCGAAGTTTCGGAACTAAGAGCATCAACAAGGGCAAATAACATTTTTATACAGATATGCAATACGTCTCGGAAAGCCTCAACTGCTAAATTGCCTTATGTGGCGTCGGTTGCTCGTAGCCAAGAAGCCTGACTGATAAAGAAGGAGCTACTGTTAGCCCTGCTGTGGCTTCCACGGGGCACTGAAATGCTCCGACGTGAATCAGCTGTAGCAGTGTTATTTGCAATGACAATGATTAGGGAACAACACAGTTTCAACAACTGCAGGTTAGAAAGTGGTAAACCTAACTAATTAAATCCTGCTGTCTAATCAATACACTTTCTCGCTGGCGGTCTGAATAAAAAATCAATGATTTGGCTAAACCCTTTGCCAGAGTAAAAAGAAGGTAGCCTTCCGGCCAATGGACCGCAGGGAGATTTACGTTTGCATCCTCCAAGACATATCAAGGGATGGATAGGTAGGACCATCTAAAGTACTGAGCAGCATATCTTTGAGTCCCAACGAGTTACATGGCTAGAGTGAAATCTGATTGAACATTCGTACCAGGACGTATTGTGACATATATACGCACCAGATGAAGAACTTTCTATCGGATGCGCGGAGAGGATTCTATAAGTAGAACGCACATAGATACCAACGTCACCATAACCAACTCGAATTTCGGTTTGTTGCAACGAACAAAAAGTTAATAGCGTGTGATGCATAGTCCAAATCCTACGACCATGTCTTACTAACTACGGCCGCATCAAGGCCGTAATCCTCAGGAGCTCAGTCGTACGCAATCCAGTTTTCAAAAGATCCCGAGAAAATTTATAGCTAGAAGTATAATGGTGCTTTAGGAGAGTGCAAAAGAGGTTCAGATCGAATTGACGCTGAGAGGTTAACATTTTTACGCGCACACCGAATGTAGAGATAGCTCTCACTCGACGAATAGGCTGAGTGTAGCCTTTTGGTTATTCTTACACTAGCATTTGATAGAATTAGTGTATGTGAACGCGTGTATCTACAGCAACAGTCACAGGAATTTAGTATTGGCACTGGACCGGGCAGACATGTTTCCCACTTGACACTGATGGTACATATATACCTGGAAGTTTAAACATTAGAGCATGTTTGAAGTGTAACACGCACTGTGTGACCATACATTCTCCGACGACTGGGCCCTAAGAATAGCAGTGACGACACCGTTTCAACTTAACAATGCATATATGTATATATATATATTTACTTATTGGGGGTTGGATAGTAATATATATATATATATATATATATATATATATATATATAGGGGGTTGGATGGTAATGCAGCATCTCTTTTTATTGAGACATCTGTGCTCCCCGTTTTTTTTTCGATCATGGTCGATTTGTAATCCACTCCGGCATTCACCTTGTTTAAATTGGGAACCATGGAAACCAATTTAGGAATGGCCGGGTCTGGGTCTCGAACCCAGGCCTCCCGAATCTTGCTCGGTAATATATATATATATATATATATATATACATATATATATATATATATATATATATATATAATATTATATATATATATATATATAGTATACATATATATACATATATATATATATATAGATATATATAATATATATATATATAATATATATATATATATATATATATATATACATATATATACATATATATATATATATATATATATATATATGTAAAAACAAGACAAGCATATGGCCAAGCTTGAGTCCGGAGAGAATACGGAGCAACAACCTTCCGAAGCAAGCATACCGAAGGGACCTTTCGACTGGAAAACACAGGGGCCTAAGGGAGCTGCAAAAAGACTGAAACAGAAGAATACCTCTACGCTGTCATAATGCAGAACAAAACAAGCATAATTCAGGTCAACTGCAACAGAAGCCGGGCAGCCCACGACATGGTCTGGGAAATAACTCACCGAAGAGGGCAGATGTAGTCGCTCTCAGCGAACCAAACAAAACGCTACCAAAAAGAGCTCATAACTGGGTGACTGACCCCGCATACGACACGGCACTCATAGTAAACCATGCCGTCAAAATACAAAACAAAGGAAGTGGATTAGGTTTCTGCTGGATTGAAATAAAAGCCGTAGGGAGAATATACTCCTGCTACATAAGCCCCAACTGCCCGCACGAGGAATTCGAACAACTGCTAGATAACCTCACGGCGCCCATACTAAACCTAAAACCGGGAACAGGCTTGCTAATCACCGGAGATTTTAACTCGGCAGCAGTGACGTGGGGCTCTCGGCGAACAGACAAGCGGGGGAGAGCGCTCTTAGAATGGGCAGCGGCCAACGACCTGTACATTCTCAACGATGGAAAAGAGGCGACTTTCCGGCGGCACAGCTACGAATCATACGTAGACATAACTTTCAGTAACTCTCAGATAGCGCAGAAGGTATCGAGCTGGACGGTTCTCGTGGAAGAGGAAAACCTTAGCGATCATCTCTGCGTAGAGACTCGACTAAATCTCGGAACTACTTCCCCGCCGCAGCAACAGAGAAAGCAGTACAAAATTTGGGATGAAGAAAAGTTTAAAAAGGAAATTTGGAACAAAATGAGGCAATCCGACTCACCTAAGACCCTGGGGCAGCTCCAGGCCATCCTCAAAGAGGCGTGTGAAAAAACAGCCACGGTGAGGGCGCACCCAAGACGGCTAGGAAAGCTGCCTAAGCACTGGTGAACACAGAACATTGCCGATAAACGCAAAGAATGCAACAAAGCCAGAAGGGCACTAAAGCAGACCCACCGAAACAACGAGGAGCGACTGCAGGCACTGACCAGATACAGAGAAAGCAGAGTAAATCTTAAGAGTGCTATTGCTGACAGCAGAACAAAGTGCTGGAAAGAGCTTTTCGCCCAGGTCCAAGGGGACCCATGGGGAAAGCCATACAGAATTGTGTGCGGTAACAAGAAAACCACCGTTACAGGCGTCCTCGATGAACAGGAAACAGTTGACATCCTAGCTAAGCTTTTCCCGACTCACGACTCGTTCGAGAGGGATACCTACGAAAACACATCAGAAGCAACAGACGATGATTTCCCGGCAATTCAGCCGTTCGAAGTTCTCCAAGCGGCAAATAGGCTCAAGACGGGAAAAGCCGCCGGCCCTGACGGCATCCCCCCGGCTGCAGTAAAGCTTCTGTTCAAAGAACATTCAGCTGCTGTTGCAGAAACCCTTACCTCCGCGATGAGAACAGGAGAGTTCCCACAAGATTGGAAACAAGCAGAAGTGGTCCTTATCCCCAAAGCAAATGGAGGATACCGGCCAATATGTTTACTAAGCGCCTTAGCCAAGGGGTATGAAGCCATTATTGAAGAAAGGCTCAGGCTGTTTGCGGAGGAGTGCGGACTCCTGTCACCGGCACAATTTGGCTTCCGTAAACACAAATCGGTGCTAACGGCAATCCACAGGGTTCTCAGTAGAGCTGAGCAGGTGCGCAGGTCCACCACCTGTACAAGACAGCTAGTCATGGTAACCCTCTTGTATGTGAGAAACGCCTTTAACAGCCTTCCATGGAAGACCACCTTAGACGCGCTCGTTCGTAAAAATGTTCCGCCATACCTAGTTAAAGTAATATCTGGATATCTTAAGGAAAGGTCCGTTTCAAACGGCAAGGTGGTGTTTCCAATGACAGCCGGCGTGCCACAGGGGTCAATCCTGGGCCCACTGCTATGGAACCTAGCGTATGATGACGTCTTGCGGCAAACCGGTCTACCCCCGGGAATAGACATGATAGCTTACGCTGACGACTTAGCGGTTGTGGCCCAGGCTAAAACGGAGGACGAACTTGAGCTAAACACGAACAAAGCCCTGCACTCAACAGCGGAATAGATGAAGGCCGCGGGGCTGGCACTCGCCCCTGAAAAAAGTGAGATCATCCTCTTAACTGGCAAGAAGAGAGTCCAACCGCTGCACATACAGGTTGCAGGGCAAACAATCCAGTTCGTGAAAGAAGCCCGCTACCTTGGGGTGACGCTGGACACGTCCATGACGGGCTTATGTCACTTAAAAAAGGCTGTGGAAAAAGCATCTAAGACGGCAAACGCTATAGCGAGGAAACTTCCAAACGTACACGGACCGCGGGCTCGCACAAGAAAACTACTAATGGCAGTTGCAGAGTCTATCGCGCTCTTCGGAGCTGCCGTATGGGCCAGAACGGCTCTTAAGACCAAGAAAGCAAAACTGCTCCTGCGCAAAACGCAGAGGATCGCAGCCCTTAGGGTAATACAAGGGTACAGAACGATCAGCACAAATGCGGCTCTGCTGCTTGCCGGAGACATTCCTTGGGACCTTAAGGCGTTCGAGAGACAACGGCTGTGGGACATTGGCACACCTACAGAAATCGACAAAGAACGAGAAAGAAAAGTCTCTTTAGAAGAATGGCAAGCTGAGTGGGACGCCATTCCCTCCGGGGCCCCCGGAAAGAGCCTGACCAAACTGCTGCCAAACATACAGGCATGGATAGCAAGGCCAGGAGGGGATCTAACCTTCTACCTGACACAGATTCTCACGGGGCATGAAAACTTCCAATCATACCTCCACCGAATTGGAAAGGCCCCATCAGAAATATGTCTTTTCTGCGAAGATGCCCTGGAAGACGGCCCAGAACACACACTTCTTAAGTGCCAGGCATGGGAGGAGGCCAGAACCGGAGCGATAAGACACATTCGCGAGAAATGGTCCAGAGCGGGAATAACCCACCCTGAAGTTCAAGACCCTCCACGAAACTGTCTGAAATGTTTTGTGGAGTACATCCTGGGTTCGGCTCAAGCATGGGAACTGGGAGCGGAAATAGCACAGGAGGTGCTAAAGACAAAGCACATAAGATGCACGGAAAGGCAGAATCCTTTTGAAGCCAGCACGGCTGAAGAAAGCGCAACTTTGAATCAAACGGGTTCGCAAGGGCTGGGACAAAGTGCGCCTGACAGGTGGGGGAACCCGTGAGCGACCCCGGCCAATTGATTCGATAGGGCACTCGCCACTTCTCCTGATGGCTTATAGCACTGTTCTATGGAGACCTGGGCCATCAGAGAGTGAAGCTTAAGGGGGGAGGTGCGTTAAGTGGGTATGGGTCTCAGCGGCGTAACATCCATCCGCTGGGGTTGAGTCCCACACAGCTCGAGATGGAAACCGAATTTTCCTACTCGTAGCAGTAGTGCGTAACTGCATTTAACTCTCCTCCACAAAAAAAAAAAAAAAAAAAATATATATATATATATATATATATATATATATATATATATATATATATATATGTATATATATATATGTATATATATATATATATGCATTCCTACGTCGTAACAACTAAACCGGTTGAAGTTTAAGTATGCCACCTTGGGATAACATGATGACAAGTGAGTTTTCTAGGGACGCGTATGGAGTGTGCGGCGTGGTTATGCGCCTGCGCGTGACAGAATAAAGAAGCAGGTAATTGTGCTTCCCGTCCAATTGACGCGGCAGTGTGTGTACTATTCGTAAGTGCCGGGAGTGCTTAAGTGATAAGCCAAGAGCAGGCCAGGCATGCACTGTAATCACGGCTGAACTCATCGACAAGATAAAAGACCTCGCGAGAAGTGATCGACGTGTCACAATGCGAGCATTGGTAGTGATGGTGGGACCAGCGTTGGAACAGTCTGGACAGTTGTGCACGACTATGCGTGACGTGGGTTTTAAAGTCGCTCAGCATGCAACGTCACCTCCTTTAAAAAAAATTCAAGCTGTGTTTTGAACCGAGAATTCTTTGGCTCATGAAATAATGGGATAGTTGTACTCAGGCATCTTGTAATTACTTTGAATGAGGACATTAGTAAACCCGCAGAGTAATTTTGTACCATTTCATTTGAACACCCCTTATACGTAGTATTATTAATACGCTTTATTTAAGGAGATGTTTAGTCTACTAACATCAAGTTTCCGTGCAGTTCGCGGGCTATTCTCTATAGGAACATATGGCTCAGAGGTCCTTTTGTCGCTACAAACTTTAGAAGAATGTTCTTCTCACGATGCGTCGTCGTATGGATGACGTTGAACATCTTTTACATCTGTTCGGTATGACTTTTCTCTTTTTTTTTAACGAAAATATCATGGTCAATGTTCCTTAATCTTTCCAATACGTTGATAATCTGGACGCCATTACTTAGGATTCCACACTTGTACGCAATCTATCGTCGGTATTTGCTGTATATCTTGTCTAGAAGTCGCTGATCTTTCTTCAGACCTGGGTTCCAGGCTGAGGCTGCATATGTTTTTATAGGTAGTACGTACACCTCAAATAGTTTTGAGTATATATATATATATATATATATATATGCGGATACGTATGAATAAATGTGTAATATATTTTATTGTAATATATTTTATCTGTGTTGCTCTTAAAACAATGTCTGTAACGTGTTCTGTGTGCTACATATTAACAGTCGTCATTACACTAAGGTCAGTTTTTTTTCGAAGCAAGAGAATGGCCACCGATGGTGTAATTGTACTCTGCATTTCCGTGACCAAAATGAAGTCCAACGCACTTTGCCACCGATAGTTCTAGATTGAGCGAGATGGACCACTCGTAGAACTCATTCACCGTAACCTGCAGTTTTCTACAGTCCTCGGCTCTGTCTGCTTTTCCGTATATTTTCACATCATCCGCGTAAATCTTATATTGCACGTTTTCGAGAATAATATTCTTTAGCGAATTAATGTAAAGGATAAACATTAGTGACCCAAGAATGGTTTCTCAAGGGCTGCCAGAGGTGGCTTTAGCCTTCTCAGACAGAGTAATATGAACACGTACATGAAAGGTTTGCTTACGTAGGAAGTCATTTGTCCATGCAACTATGTTGGTGCCCACTTCGAATTTAGGCGACACTTCAAGTAGTTTACTGAGTGTAACAGTACAAAGCCATGAAAATTAGGTTATCTAACAGTTTACAAGCTATAATGGTGAGCGAAATCAGTCGCTTAGTTTTGGGGTCTGGCTTATTTCCCCGCTTGTGTACTGGGCTAAGGCTCGCCCTCCAAAAAATCTCCGGTACAATTGAATCTTTAAGCGATTAACGAAAATTTAAGGAGTGACATATCGAGATTCCAAGCTGCTTGGACACGATTGACGGCACATCATCTGGGGCAACGGTTGTCTTAGATTTCAGACCCTTGAGTACTTCAACATGTTTTCTGATGTGATGTCAACATCATTCACGACCACAAAGTCGACATAAAAGCCGGAGCGCGCGTACCACACGAATCTCGCAAGTGTAGTTCATCATTCGATGGATAGATTTGTGCAAATATGTTTCTATTAATTATGCTTTTTTGTAATCAACAGAACCTGGTGAACCATCAGAACGCATAAATGATGCTAAATAGTCTCAAACTGCAATTCGTTTGCGGACGTATCTGTGGATTAGGTTTACGTCGCTGTTTCGAATTACAGCGTGCTCTTCTGCAGTTCCTTGTCGAATGCAGGCTCTGTTAAGGTTTTCCAAAGCTGGCAAATGTTTTGCTCATTGATCTTACAACCAAGAACTCCTTGAGGTGCACGCACTTGTCTGTTAATTGACGATATGCGAGAGACTTGCTGTGGCACATGTAGTTGAATAAGAGAGTGCACATACTTTATAAGTCTGGTGTACATAAAATCCACGGAGAAGCAACCTTGTAAAAACCTGGTCCAGTTTGTCCGGTCGAGGTTCAGCTTCATGACATTATTGTTCCCTTTTTATATAATCCAGCTTGGCTTTTGATACTTGCTTGGGGCGCTTGCAGTCCGTTATGAAGAGCTCTACCACACGATGATTAAAGGACAGGTGGTTTGGCCGCACACCAACTTCGTCCATCGAATCATCATACACCGATAGTTCAGTAAGCCATGTCTCAGCTATCATTGCTACGATTGAGGTAAATCCATCTCAATTTGTTCTGTATAGTATGTTTACAGCAACGGTGTGGTTCTATATACATAATATAAAGTCTGACAGCAGGTCAGTCATGCATTCGGGTAACTTTATAGTCATCGTTAATATACTAAATAGAAAAAATGAAACAAAAGACTAACAACAAATCACCTTTTATATATATATATATATATATATATATATATATATATATATATATATATATATATATATATATATATATATATATATATATATAGAAACCATCTTAGGTCGCAGATGACCGCGGAAGAAAGAAAGCCAAAGTTTCGTTCTTTGATAGGTCATCTTGAATGAGGTTGTCATAGTCTACAAATTCGACGTAGAACTTGTGACCGGCGACGTCTTACTGATACAGGATAGATATGGCCATGTGTCTTGAGATGATTCTAGAGCTTCTCAGCAGAGACGCTGGGACGCATGTTGGATATGAAAAACCGCCGGGACCGATCGTTGGAGCGACCACGAGATTTCCTTGCTGGCCGAGTCTCAAGTTTTATCAGGCGGGCATGTGGCTTTGCATCCGTTACAGACAGCGTGCCGACCGATTTCTTGAGGTTTTTATTTTTCGAAGAGAACTCATTTAGTATTTCCTTCATGTTCCGTACCCCATGGGTAACTGCTTCAGTAGCGTTGCGTTGGTTTTCCCGCGTGCGCGCCGGCACCAGCTGATGCATCACCTGTTTCCATTTCCGACTCGGGGACAGACACTGGTGGCGCACATTTCTCACATTTAACTGTGCTTAGTTTAACACCATTATTAACGTTGTTCACCGAGAGTTTCGTACAGGAAAGATGAATCCACTCCAGGCACTAAAAACACTTGATGCTCGTGTGTCATAAGCGTATAATTTTCGTATCACAATTTTGACAAATAGTGCACTGGTATTTTTGTCGTATGGATCGATCGGAACCCTCACCTTTACGATTTTCTCCTGGCCTTGTCATACTTGGTATGGAGGAGATTATATTTTACGAAGTGTAAGCTTTGTACGAAGCTGCCCAGTTACGTGACAGTATCGAACCCTGTAGTAGAAGATATATGTGTATGCTCGTACATAAGAATGTAAATAAACCTATCTAGATATAAATGTGTATACATATATTCATAACTATTTACAAATATATACAGACTTATGCATATGGATCGATGTATTTAGTATTTGCTTGAACTGTATACCCACATATCACAGTTTATATTAAGGCTTCTTAGAGCGGCAACATAAGCTGACATGTTGAAATATTTATTACATTACCGGCTTTCTCCAACGTTTCCTGTGGGAGCATGCTTGCTGACCTTCTTCTCAGCGAAATGGTTTATCATCTATTTTTAATAAACATCGCTCAAAGAAAATTCGATCAAAAACAGGGATCGAACCAGCAACACCCCGGTAGATGACAACCATGATTAGCGCTCGGGCCCCCTTATAAATATATATATATATATGTATATATATATATATATATATATATATACATGTATATATATATATATATATATATATACATGTATATATATATATATATATTTTTTTTTTTTAATTATACGCTGAATGTGTATGATTGTAGAATGATGATATATTATAATATGCAAGTAGTCCGACAGCACCTTCCTTGACGTATTTCCTACGACATGACTTATTTACGCTCCACTAGTATTTGGTTGGACAACTGTTAGCGGTGTTGTTCAGGTGTCGTGTTATGTAACACGCTGCTGCGTCTTAATGATCTCTCTTTCCGGGGGCCAGGTTACCTTTTCCTGTTTAGGTTGTGTGCATATGCTCTGTAGCGTTTGCTCGTTGTCAAATGTCAGACGCGTTTTGCGACGGTTATGCAGATAACCTGCAGATAAAAACTGGAATGAGTGCAGTGAGCACTTTAGTCTGGCTGAGACTTAGCTGTGCTTGATTAATGTGTACCCTCCAGTCGGTTTGAGAATTGCAATCGAGATATGCGGAACAAGGCTTCACCATCGGTTGAGGTACGCGATGTTCATACACACACATATGTATATATATATATATATATATATATATATATATATATATATATATATATATATATATTTATATATATTTAAAAGTCAAAGCAAAAACCACTTGGTTGCAACATATATATATATATATATATATACATTCGTACATGTAAATTGTTAAAAATGTTGGAATAGGCATTATCGAAATAATCGCGCCAATAGTCTCCAAATATCTGCGCGTTCACATCATTGACAAACTTCAACTATGCCGAGGACTACTTTGAGCCATTTAAGTCTAGCCCCAATGATCCTGTACAACTTTTCACCACCACCTCTACATAATCTAGTTACACTAAACGCAACTTTAGTCTCATCTCACGGCGCTAAGTCCCAGTTTCTAGCTTTTGATGCATGCACTGTACCAAAATTTATGTAGTTTGTCTAAAAAAGTCGATTTTATTACAACGAGAGCGGAGAGCGTCCCACGGTTGGTAAAAACCGTCAATTTGCAAAAATAAATCGCTCATTATATGTACCCTACAAAACGCCTTGTGTCTCTATGGCGTTCCGCTTCTATAACTGCAGTTATTGCTCGGTACCGCATACGAGCGTCAATCCGCAGCTAAGTGGAAGGAAAGTCTTGTTACCACGTTTACTTTCCAAGTGTCGTGGCCGACCACACGACATCCACCACAATAGACAAGACAGCTTGGTGTAAGAAACGCCAAGCGAACTAAATCCGTTTAAACTAGTTGTCAAGTCCTTGGTTGTTCATTTTGTAACGATTTGGTGGGTCCGGCCGTGTTTCAGCGCGGCAAAGGCAGAGCAGTACCACGAGTCCGGCAAGGGCGCGCCAAAGCCACCTTCCGAGGACCGCCAGCAGTCGAGAGAAACGCCACAGCCACTACCACACGTTTCGGTACGTTCCGGACACCACACGTAACATCGAGTACAAGAGGCCAGCTGTCCATCTGTTGACATTGGTCGTAGCAGGATTCATCACTGATAGATAATGAGCACATACCTTTGAATGGAAAGATCAGTTCCGGTTCGAAGTAGGCGGATCAAAAGTTCGTAGCATCGCCTATCTACAATTCAAAAAGTTCATGCCTACAACAGGGCCGAGGAGAGGGAGACGTTCTTCGGTATTCGTAACAAAATAAGTATTATTTGGGTTGGAAAATCGACACGTGTTTTTAGCAGGTCGCTCAACTGCAGCCTGTCAGACCCTCCAGTGACAAAGGAGCAGAACGAGTACTGTGTTGTGATTACACATTAATAGTAGGCAACGCAAAATTAAAGCCACGTTAGGTGCAGTTTACGCAACCCAATCTTGCAAATCCGTCAATTTCGGAGAGCATTTGGAAAATTTTAAGGCAAAATCCGCAGCGTTTTTAGGCCGACCCATCGCTTTCACTCTAGAACGGGAAGATGCCACGGAGAGTGGACCGCACGCGGCGAAAAGACTCCCATCAGGGTAAGGAGGCACACCTCTGAAAGGCAAAACGTATTCTAATAATTGACTACCTTCTTACAGTAAGAGCGATAACTGGAGAGCACTATGCAACTCACTCATGGACTAACTGAAAGAACGCTACATGGCATTACGACCCGCAGTGCACACACACGTCTCTTTTGTCATGGCCAAATTATGCGCACTTAAGCTCCAAAATGTCGATGTGTCTGCTTGAAAACTTTAAGAAGTATCTCTTTAGAAAGAGATATCAGAGTAGACGAGTATTTGATTATATATAGGTATACAGATTCTGAAAAGTTTGCTCGTGATGTAAAGGCTACTGAGGAGGGGGACTATACTAAACAATAAAAAACACGCGATCTTTGTCCGTTTATTGCTTGTATTCCATGTTACGGATTGCTTCCGGGTGTTCCGCTGAAGATAGCGCGCCTTGATCCACCTTGTACACACATGAAAAGAGTAGAAGTTCTAAGATAAATGTTTTTTTTTGTTGTAGCTCTGGGTCTAGCCGGTTTATTTTTTTCAATTGTTTGTTTACATTACAGACGACCCTTAAAAAGGATTCCTTTCGACATTCACCAAAGAGAAACATGCTGATCCGCTTTATGCGGAACATACCATTGGCTATCACGGAATAGGAGCTACATTACTTCGCTGTTGGGTCCGATAATATATAAGTGTCAATGTTAGCCTACGGATTTTGTTTTTAGTTGTTCCGTAAGGCTAATGCCCGTGTACGGTTTTTTAATGTCATGGCTAATTTAATTTCCACTCCGGCATTACTTTGACTAAATTGGAAACTATGAAAACCAATTTAAGAGTGGCCGGTCTGAATCTCGAACCCAGGCATCCCGAATTCAAGGCAAAAGCTTTGCCACTAAGCCATCTTGTTTGGTCTATTAAATATGCATTTCACTTTGCGGCGTATTTTAGCGGCTGTACCCCTTGCTAAAGACCTTCAAACTGGCTCCAGAAGCGTTACGAAGCAAACCCGCGACCACAAAGCGTCGATGACATGTCAAATTCGGACAAAAAGGCTGGTTGTAATTCAGCCTAAAACGTTGCCACGCGAGCCAACCCGCCGCCGAACACAAACCGGGCGAGAATTTGCTCTGAAAACGAGTCGGCTACCTTCATGTGCTCAACAGATGGCCCTTAATGAGCGTCATCCCGAAAATAATCTACAACGAGGAGGTGCAAAGAACAAACAACCACAACAACCACGACAGCGTGTTTGCTTTCGTCCGTCAGGTGATTGGCGCGTCCTACCCAAATCCCCATGCAAGATTCCCTCGTATCAGCAGCAAGCCCTAGATACGCACCGAGGCTGCAGTCACCCGATCTACAGCTCCGAGCGCGTGACATCTTTGGCGCTGTCAAGCGTTTTCTCACACGATCTCCAACACCGTCAACAGGGCAAGCTGCAACAACCTCAACACTTCAACTCAAAACGATTTATTGGACAACACGACAATTTCGGCCAGGAGTCTTGTTCGTTCGTAGAGAAGCGCCTAACGCACTTTCAATCCTTCTCGTGCGAGACTGGCCAGCCATTCGCCACACGGAGGCAAAATGTTGCAATATTCAAGGCGGGAGTTTCCGCAGGTTCTCCACCCGCGACGCGATTCATGTCTTCGACCAACGTAACGAGCCCAGGTAGACAATTAACGCAGACTATTACGCGAAGGCTAAATACAGACTCTGCTTGCGTAGTACGCCTTCAAAACCCTAGCGGAGATGGCACCGCCGTCACAGTGCACGTGAGCTTTCAAGCTGTATTTGTTAAGGAAACAAGCTGCAGCCTAAACTAAATAAGCAGGTGTAATGCATTCAGTATTACACCTGAGTGTATTACACCGAGATTTTGAAATAATAAACCTTTCAAATATTAAATATTAAACGTAGCTTCTTTGTTGCTATGGCTGTCTGTTGACCAAGAAAAAAATGGGCAGTGAAGACAAACTGCGCTAGACTAAAGTAAAGGTGTGATACAAAAAAAAGTGTTTGAAGTTTTTATCTTACTCTTGGTCTATCATTCTTTCTATAATTAATTTTGAGTGCAGATGTAGGAGCTACTAAATTCAGTATGATCTAGATCTGCGCCTTGGAAATAGAGCACAGTTTAAAAATAAGTTTTTCAAACAAAGAGAGCGTGTAAAAGTCAAATTGTCTAAGTCAAACTGGTATCAATCGCCTACTGGTTAGCCACTTAGCATTCACTATTTGCACGCTAGTATACATGTGTACACTTGTACGTGAATATATGCACGTATGATCTATCGTCGTTGTTTCGCCCAACCAACTACATCAAAATCTACTGAGTAATCGGATCGCGAAACTCTCAAAGATCCGACCACAGCAACATTACGCAATCCATAATATAATATATGTTTGGTTTCCGCGGTTGGTAGAGCAAAAGGTATAACCATTCCCGTTGCAGCATAGAGATCTCAATCATGCAGTGAACAGGTAGGCGTCTAAGATTTTTTTTGTTTTTTAGTGGGTAGTTTAAGTTGCCACAAGTCACTTAGGCTACATATTTAGCACTCCAAGCCCCTTGTTGAAAGACGGCGATGCTGTCCTATTGACTTCACTGACCCGACTAACCCCCCGGGTGCGTCTTGTTTAAAAACAGGTAGTGTCCATAATACAAATATCTTTTTTTCACCACTGTTATTTTTGCATACACAACAATGCTTGCATATGTCCTGCGTTTAGCGTTACCTGTGAGAAATCTACTTATAGGGTGAGCTATTATCTACTTCAGCAAAACGAACACCATTTCATATTTAAAACAGATGAAGCTATAGACAAAATTGGATGAAACTGTATACAAGAAACGCTTTATTTAAAACCTTATTCAAATACGTTCAGAGGCGTACTACTGTATTGCTGCTGCAACTGTGCGTGTGTTGTTGGAGTGTTTCTGTTATTATTATTATTATTATTATTATTATTATTATTATTATTATTATTACTACTATTATCATTATTATTATTACTATTATTATCGTCAAATATTGATCATGTTTTAACGTGCACTACCTAGTTTTCCCAAATGAAAAGCAGGCACGCGTTGCGGCGTAATAATTGACGCAGCGGCAGCTGTGCCATCATGCAGGGTTGTAACAGAACGTCCGAGGAGTGTATCGAAACTCATATGTAGTATATAGCCGATTAACCTGTTTCGTGCATGAGAGCATTTCAAATGACTTCACCGCATTGTAAAGATGGATGTGCTCAGCATAGACGGGCACGCAAAAGTAGGATCTCAGTGACAGGATGTGATCGTAATGCCGCCGACATTTATCGCCGAATAATAGTTGCTCTTGGTTAGCGTTGTTTCGAGCGAACAGCTGTGAACAAATGGTGTTCGAATTTTTTTTGGCGAAAGACCGCAAATCAATTACGGATCTGCCAAAGGTCAGGTCAAGCAAACACCATCGTCGGTACTGCTTACTGCAATACATTGCTGCTGATGACTGATCGAATGCATATACATAATCGAAGGCTTATGACTCGTCGAAATCTGTACGAAAGCGTTCAGATTAATCATGTGACAACATCTGAAATACACTATGTATATGCGCAGAGGGTACCAAAGTACTCCAATTAAACTCGTAGAGCAATCAGAATTAAACGCCTTAGAAGGAAAGCTGAGAACTTCATTATCGTCGGTTGCATCGACGAGTCCACCAAACCGTAAGTGATTCTTCTTTGCGATAATGCGCGACCACACCACACGCAAACCACCGCAAAACTCACATTAGCATTCCGTTGGGAAGTGTTGGAACAGCCAGCGGGCAGCCCAGAGATGTGGCTATGTAATAATCACGTTTTTGGACCACTTAAGTGCCGGACTTCCAAACGATAACGTCAATCATTTTACATCACGGACTAGACCTGCTGCCGAAACGTTGGGATAATGTTTGAACAAGTATGATAATATCTGTTAAATTTAAAACAAACGTAATTTTCTAATCGTGTCAACTTTTTGTCTTAGCAAACCTTATAATATAAGGTTATACAACTCAATAAAGACGGCAGTTTGTCGGTTGCCCAAATGAAAAGTGGACACATATCTGTGTTTTTGTTTTTGTTTTAAATATAATAAATGCAAGGCAATGGCTTTGCCCCAAAGAGGTCTTGCTCGATAGGCCTGTCACTACGTACATCGTAAACTTGCTAAGCAAGAGGTTCAAATGCAACCGAATGGAAACTTTGGATGTGTCCTAAAAACAGCTAGAATAGACACGCGAGCTACGCACAACTACGACAGCAAGTATTCGCTGTTGTACAAAACGGTTGTTCTCTCCTGCAATCTGTTGCCAGGGCACCGACGCCCTCCCAATGACAGTTGACCTCTTTTTCATAGGGGAATGCTTTTCGAGAATGCTTGACGCACATGCGCTACCGCTGGCAGCTTGCAGCAACTAGTGCGCGATGCACAAAACCACTAAATTCAGGTTTCCGACTTCTGCAGAAAGTAAGCCTTTTCTCTACTTTTACAATATACCTCGTCCAAAGGAGATGTTGATGACTGCCGGCGGCTGTTGGACGGTAAGGAGACATATGAACTGAAGGGGTTAACAGCTCTATCTGAACCCCCCCCCCCCTCCCGCTTCTCCAAGTACTTTTTTTTGCTTCTACCTGTCACATTGTACAGCTCACCTATATCGATCATCCTACGACACACTTGTTTGTCCCCGTTACGACGACTTACCAGAAAGATACATATATTTACGTGCGTTTGCACGCACGACGCCCTCCGGGAGAAAGACGGGTCTGCCCATCGCCGGCCTTTCCTCTCGTCCTATTTGCCAATAGACGCAAACAAAGATGAATGTACGACGTAGAGCTAGTGGCTCGCATTCCCCGCAGGGAGGCGCCCTTCAAGGCAAAGTCAAAACGACGTTGGCTTGAACGTGCGAGCACGAAAGCATCTATTCGTCGACAAGATGCGTGGCCTTTCCTCTTGCCCGATCCTCATGGGGCAGACGACGTGAATGAAGGACGCAAAATCACGGCGTCTAAAAAAAGGTACCAGATAGGGTGCGAGGAGGAGGAGGAGAAAGGCGGGATGCGACGTTGCTCGTTCTCCATTCCAGCCACGGAGAGCCGTAGATCATCGATCGTTTATGTCGCCTTCACACCGACGTACTGCGATGGTGGTACACGCAGCCCTATGGGGCTCGACACCTCCGATTCAAGATGGGGTGTTGAGCGAGCGTCGCCACAAGATGGCCACCCCCGAGATGGCTGTTGTTGTTGTTGCTGCCTTGTTGTTACAACAACTACTACCGGTGTTGCCCATAACGGTGGTGGCAGGTTGCAGAAGTTAATAACGACACCACGAGTCGGCAAGAAACATAGAAGAAGCGAAGTCGGCGATGGCGCACTTCGCTGACGTTAATGAAATATTGGCACCTGCGTCTGCGGCGGTACTCTGTATGCAATAGAGCCATTTCTTGCTAAGGTACTTAATTAGTTCTTTAAGTATGCATCTCTATGAGCCCCGCCCATGTTCGCTAACATTACGTAATAGACTCGCGTAAATATGGCGGTCGTAGCGTTCTCTAGCGTTGCGATAGGGCGTCTACGCTCGGAGCTCACCTTGCCAAAGCAACGTGGGTCCCAGCCTCAAACGCCCTTCATAATAAAAAGGTATATATATATACATAAAGATATAAAAGCTCTGAAACATATGTATAAAAGAAATATCGATTTAATCTTCCAATGTGTGTTTGTTCTCTTCTAAACAGCTTCCGCCCGCTGCATTGCAATTGTGCCACCTTCGTTCCAATTCTTTTAAATATGTAAACGCGCCTTTCGGATTCCATTTTAGTTTATTCTGCACATGTTTTTATCACCTATATAGTCCCGAAACGTTGTCCATTAATTTTTATCCATCGAGATAAAAACAAATGCACAGAGTCATGCCCGGCGAATAGAAAGGTTGCTAAAATTTTGAAATTGATTGTTTATCAAATAATCCAAAATCAGTAACGATGCGTGCACCGGTGTGTTGTCGTGACAGAGGATCCAATATTTGTTTGCCCAGAGGTCAGGCCTCCTCTTGCGCAATCTGCATGAAATTTTGTCCCATTATGTACGTAATCTTGTCCCTTATTGGCCGCAGAACTAGGTGGCAAAAGTCGTTGAAGATGATCCCCTTTTAGTCAATAAAAACAGTCAAAACTACCCTAGCCTTAATTCAGCTGAATTCGAACGACTCTTTTCCTGAAAGCACCCCAAAGAGAATTTGGCTTTGATCTCGATGTCATGACTACATGCCCATGACTCGTCTTTAATAATCACTCTCTGAAGCAATCCAGGGTCTTCTGCTTGAAGTTCCCTATAATAATCTGCCTGCGATTGTTCCGTATAAATTTAAACATAAATAGTCGGCAAGCTTTAGTAACTCTTAATCTAGTTAGCGTACCGATTGACGTGACAAGTCGTTTGAGTACGATAAAAGAACTCAAGCATTTAGGTAAAAACGTTTCGCAAAGAAAACGCAAATACCCTGTATGTAGAGTTTGATTAATGAATAAATAATTGGCATTTCTCTTCCCTGGGTGCAGTGCTGCTATATCTCTCTTAAATTTGTAAGGCTATGGGATATACGTTAGGGTAGATAGCCATTGTGTCATAGTCGGTTTTGAACTTTTGAGTTTTGCGACGCCAAACGTTTATGTTCATTATAACATCGTTAGCAATATTGTCAGTCAGGAACGGGCAAGATATATTTAAGTAAAAAGGCGCATAAATATCTGAATGCCCATACGTACTGGTGCAAGTATGTTGATCCGTGCTTCCAACCTAGTAATTTTTCGGAACGTCCCCAATGAATCCAACAACACATAGAACTTTTTTCGCCGACCACCTATATATATACATATGCAAATGCTTTAAGACAAAGTTAGACCGTTTACGTAGTAGCAAATAATTTTTATACGGGGGATGGTTAGTACTGTATTCTCGCTCACACCTGCCTGAGATCGCCATGAATTCTCCAAAACGTTTGTTAAGGATAATGCATTTATTTATTTTTAGCTAGCCTAATTCGCGTTGCATATCTGTATGCTTTGTTCTTCGGGTAAATACTTCTATCGCACTCTGTAATACTCCAGTAGCAGTCTTGCATTTTATAGGAAATGTCCAGTCAATAGACTTTTCTTATCACACGGCGATTGATAACCGGTGTCTGTAGATGCTCTCAGCTTCAGCTCTTTATTACTCTCTAGTGAGTAACTTATTGTTATTAGAAAACAACAAAATATATATATATATATATATATATATAAGCGGTTCCACATGATTCATTTCCATACCAGATTGGATAAAATGTGCAATAGTATGATCAATATCACTACAGCCTCGTAATAATATTAAACTTAAAAATCGTTCAGTGCCAGCCTTGTTAGCGAGGAGACTGCATTGCACTCACTGCCATTATATTTTACACATGGTATAAGATGTATATATACACACCATAACAATATTTGCAAACACATGTGCCTATTTGTAACGCAGCACCGTAACTTTGGATAAAAACATTATGGGCATTACGTTTGTTGTTGCCTAAGAGTAGTCTTTTTGGCGCACATTTTCTAATCCTAATGGCACATTTTGACGGTTCTGAACGTAAAAGCTTCAACGTAAGACATAACAACATATCGACTTCTTATAACATGTCTTAATCTTGTTATTCGCCTTTCGCTAGTTTGCGTCGGGTGTCGTCTAGAATTTTTCGCCAAATATATATATATATATATATATATATATATTATACATATTCGCGCGACGTTCGATGCGTCGAGGGCGTCATGAGCCGTTTGGCTTTGGCTAAGATAAATTTGTAAATGATGAACCTTTGTGATTGTTTAGGAGGTCATACCGCGTGTCAGTTCGTGCCCCCCTCGGCGGCCGACACTAACGACCTCTGGCTTGTGACCTGCGCCGATTTTGTTTGGGCCTTTCAATTACATAAATCTGTACTACGGCAGATCGAATCAGACGTTGCCACCAACGGGTGCTACGAAAAGTTCTGGCTTGAGGCGCGCCGATGTGGCTAAGCATGTTCATTTTAAGTGCAGAGTGTTCGAAGTGCATTCTTTTGTATACGTCGGCTCGACTTAAAGTCCCTATTCATCATCTTGTTATTATTGTTAATATGATCATTAATATTTGTTTCAGTAGCAGCAGCCACAGTCACAGCCGCCATCAACACTGTAACCTCGGTCCACGTCGGGTGATGTCTTTAATAAAATTGGCATCGCCAATTTTTGACATCTCTGCCGCCTCGGTCTGGCTATTTTATTAGCGAGCGCAACGCTTGTGTTGACGACGAGAGAAGTTTGCGTTTCGATCAACAGAGTTGTAATAGCAGCAACCCCAGCACCACCGACACCAATAATTCCAACAATAGCTAACAAGCACAGCAGCAAAAATCGCAACAAGGCCAGACACACAGCTGTACAGCGCAGCTTCACTTAAGTGACCCCTCATCGCCCTTCGATCTTTTGCCCCTGGCTCTATAGTTCTGCGTACGCGCTGGCTTTATTTTTATTTGTCCTGGTTTTTCTTTGTCATCACAGATGCTGGCAGATTCTGGAGAGTATCGGTCCCGCTAACGCGCCGTCCAACATGTCGTGGGCCTGCTTTGCCCATAGAACCCATCCGGCAAGCGTCAGACACAGCTGTTGCCGCTTCCTAAAATCGAATCCCGACCTAAGCACGTCGACAGACACATGAACACACACACATACAAATATATGTGCTACTGTTACACAGACAACGACAACAACAACAACACAAAGCACATTTGTATTTTTTTTTTTTTTAGCACATAGCACATAACACTACTACTCGTTAGTAGTGTAGTACTACAACGAGGGCAAACAACTGGCGTTTTCTGCTTTGTTCCTCGATTTGATTCGATTTCACGCAGCATTAGAAGCCAAAATACTCCCGACATTTAAGTGGTCTTTGGATCTATGGAAACCCAGCCGAGCTATTTTTGATTGCACACACGGTCAGTGGGCGCCCAGCGGACGCTCCTCACATTTCCTCAGCGCCACTCAGCCAACACACCGTCATCTCTTCTTGTTTAGATATACGTGTGTATATATATATCTGAGCATACCTATAAGTTTTATTTAATCTCAATAGGGGTTATAACACTTGGGTCCCCGCAAACGTGCGAACAGAAGCTCAAGCATGACCGACTCGAGCCGCGCCAGCACTGACCACTAAGGGGACTAATGAATGAGTCAGTAACTGTTGCGTCACAAATTAGCGTCGGCGGTGCATTCCAAAATGAGGTTTTTGACGCTTTGCTCGTATAGAGTCGGCGACCATTCTTCCTGGTGTCCAGATTTGTCGGGCTTATAGTTGCCCAGATCGCAACGGCTCTACGGCGGCTTGTGTGAAAACGACGGCATTGAGAAAGAACCTAGCGTGTTGCATAGACTTATAGGGGAAAGCTGCCAGAGCTTTATTGGGTAAGACAATCGCATCAGGCAACTCTAGGCCATCCCAAAGGAATGGGAAGCAGGGCTTGTTGGCGTGCGTTTTCGTATAGACTGAGGTTCAACAACGCCTCTACTGTAACTCTACCGTAGCCATCTGGCTGTCGTTAGGTCGCTCAGGGAGTCTCGGAGTGAGCGAGTCGTCTGCACCTCGAAACAGGCGATTGAGACGTAGGGCCAAAAATGGCGATCTTAGAATAAAAGCACTTTGGTGAGAATCTACCAAGTGTATGCGGGGCATCACATGTACGCTTAGTAACTCTAGATCCGTCCCGACAGTATTTGCATCCTGGGAGGGTCTCCAAAACTTTAAGGCCAGTAGCACCTTCAACAACAATCGGATATGCGGGAATCCCATTCTGTCGACGCTATCCAATTTACCGGAGCGAATAGTCTTAGCATATAACTTAGGTTGTTCTAAATGCAGCTAGTATTATTATTATTATTCGTTACGACCCTCTTCATCCCTCACAGTATCGTAACTACTGTTTATAGCAAGGCTCGGTCGTCCGCCTATTCCTAAAGTGGAGTGGACGTTTGTAAAACGCTGTTGCAATTCAAACAAGTCATTACCATAACACTGATAAGATCGAAAAGAGAAAAATATATTTTCAAATCTTCAAGATAATATACTTACCAATTAAAGGGAAAGGTATTCTGATGAGACACATAATTGCAATCACAGTTCTCGTTATTTCACTAGTATTTTTCCTTAGTTATATTTCACATAAGCGCGTTCTCTCTTGTAGCGAAGTGGAATACGGATTAAAATTTTTATCAAAGTCTATAACATCTAAGAGTTATAACTCCAACAAGGTTTAGGTATTGCTCTCATGCAGCAATTACTATTACTCAGCTGTTCATGCCTTTTTTGCTCATGAAGCGTTTCAGTCTAGATATTTGTTACCACAGACGTCAACTTCTATTAGCTACGAATTTTGACTGCTACATGTTAGATTTGCATGCCTGTTGTTTAAAAATATTGCTTCTCATTGCTAACCAATAAGTATTTTGTTTAATCTGCCCAAACTAAAAGTAAATGGACTTAGCAAAATTATCATATGGAAAATGGTGGTGCTAAATTAACAAAACTGGCAAAATCAAGTACTTGCCATTGATACAGCCATTTCTACTCAATGATACTCGACAAAAACGTCTTATTTACTTAAACAACCAGTAAGCAATTCTTTCTAGGTTAAGGCAACGTCAAAACGCATGATACGTGTGGTATCTCTCTTCGCCTGCCAGCTTATCTGTAGTTACTGGAAGAAGTATGTCGGGTAAACATAACTAGCCACTCCAGCCACTATGTTTATACAAAAATGTATTGGACCAAGGGCTTCCTATGGCATAAAGAAAGGCTTAGGAGATCCTGCTAGATTCCAACAATGGCTTCCGTGACAAGTATCTGCAGTGTTAGTAGACTCTTTTTTAAGATGCAATTTTTTTCCGCTTCTTACAAGTCTAAGGTGGTATACCACGTCTAAGCCATATCGCCTGCCACTCAAACATTTCCCTGTTTCCACAAATGCTAGCGTATTACAGGTATTATACTCAAAACTCCACGCGAAAACCTGAAAACTGTGACGACAACAGTAAACCGCGTTTATGACAATGCTAAAACATTCCTTGAGGGCGTTTTCGACATGACAGCGCTGCTCTTGTCGAAGCGTCAGACAAAAATCCGGCTATCGTGTAGAGGTTCATAGAATGTCAGGATGTTTCAGAAAGAAGTGTGTTTGCTACTTCTGTGCGGAATAGGTGGCGCGCAATGCGTTGTCGCTAGGTTAAGCGAAACCAGCCCTTTCCAGTTGTTTCTTCTCTGAAGTGGAACAGCAGTCGCGTAGATACATCATCGTCGATTTGGCCTGTCCGAGAGATTGCCAAAAGCCTTCTGATAGAGGCTACGAAGGAAACGGTAGGAAGTTTGCTACAACGCAAACCGTTAGCTAAACGAAACCACTTTCTGCGGGACGTGTCGACTACAAGAAGCTAAAGCAGCCTATTTCGCACAATTGGCGACAATTGACAAGGTCTGCCACCGTGACAACTATTACAACCACTGCTATTGGTGCGCCTAAGTGAGAAAACTGAAAAAACATGTGCATCTCGCAATGTCATACTCTCTTTAGAAGAGTTACAGCATGACATTGCTTACGAGGTTTACAAGGATTTAGCCGATATTTTTCCCTTCTTCTTTGTAACAGGACTGAACCAGAAAGCCCGAGGGATACGAAACGGATAGACAGAAAACTGGCATGGGAAGAGAAAGGAAAAAAAGAGCAGGCAAGTCGCAGAAGGGTATTTATAATGTAAATGCACCCCATTTGCGCCCCAAACTTTCCCGCGCTAGTTCTGCCCCGATGTCACGTTATCATGCACACGCGCCTTCGACCGTACACTTCCCGCGTTGTACCGTCTTGTCCTCCCCGGCAACGATCGCAAATTAAGCCTTCAGTGGGACATCGTCGTCGTCATGGTCGTCCTTCTTGGGCCTGCCATGCGATACAAACCTAATCAGGAAATTAAGCCTCTCCTATACAATCCTGCCGGCAACACGCACAACTTGACTTACTTTACTTCTATGTGTTCCTTCCAGAAATGCCGTCTTCACGTCATCAACGTTAGACAGTCATGATATTTATTTACTGACATGATACTTCAACTTACCGTGACTAAAAATACTAGCAAACAAATACCCCTCACGTTCTGCTGATGGCTACATATATATATATATATATATATATATATATATTCATACATATATATGTGTGTTTTTTAACGCATCGACAATTTGCCAAATAAAAGTCGGAACTGTGAGGTTGGCACTCATGAAACGGAGGGCGGAAGAGCACACACAAGATACCCAGCGAAGTGCAACGATGCTCTCTGGAGAAATGGCGCGAACTGTATGCAAATGTTGGCAGGGAAAACAGAACCAAGAACTGCAAAGAGCCGCCGCTGGGGAAAGCCAGAGCAAGCGCGAGAGCAGTGAAGACGAGCAGCAAGACGTCGAACGGGCCAGCCACCCAGACGCCTCAGCGTTAATGCAACGTTAAGCCAAAGGAAGACAGTTTTGATACGCCGGAAGGATTAGCAACGTTGCTGCTGCTGCTGCTACTGCTGTTATTATTACTATTATTTTTATTATTAATATTACTACAACTACCCGTCATCCTATTAGCGCCGGAAACAATGCGATTCGATCCACGTCGTGATACAGGACAAAGCACACGTTTCTCAGCAGCGAAACTAAGATAGATGTAAGCGCAGCATTACGAACGATAACTCAACGTCGTTGTGCATCCACGTATGCAGGACCACGTGCATTATGTACAAATCATCCCATATATCTATGTGCCATGTGTAGTATATGGTTGGTAGTAGCTCTATACCACAGATTCCGCTGGGATTGTCTCAGCTCAAACAGACAAGATGACGAAACAGGCCGTCTACAGTTAGAAACATTAATTTTGTAAAAATACTATTTATACAGTACTTTGTAATAACGTCTCTCATTAGGTCTACTGTAGACGGAAATTGAAATACGCTAATAAAATAATAATGAGCATTGCAGTACAGACAATCTGTCACATAGACTGGCCATATAAATGTTTCCAAGATTTAAATGTCAAACGGTCCTATAAATAATGCTTTGTAATGTTTACTATTATATATATGTGCCAGCGGGTTGTGCACATGTTCTTACATCACCAATGTATACCTTGATACACATAAATAATGATTATATATATATATATATATACGAGTGTTATATATCGTATATATATATATATATATATATATATATATATATATATGGTAGTTCAATAAGTTCTTAGAATGAGCTTTTTAGAATCCGAATTTTGGCACGCTTTCACCGCTAACAGGAACTGCAACTTTTCGACTGCTAGCACTCAATATATTATGGTGATTGGCCGTTGCGATTTCGTTTGATAGCTTTTCCCGTGCAACGTATCGGCGTGATTTTTAAAAATGGAGAAAAAAGAGTTTCGAGTGGTTATCAAGCATTTTTATTTCAAGGGTTGGAATGCGACCCAAGTAAAAATTGAGTTAGACGAGACGTACAGTGACTCTGCGCCATGTTTTGCCACTGTTTCCAACTGGATTAATGTGTTAAAACGAGGTAGCAGGAGCACCGAGGATGAACTACGTCCAGGAGGCCAAAAAACGGCAACTGATGAGAAAAACGTAGAGAAAGTGCGAAAAATTCTTGGCACAGATAAGCGAATGAACATTAAGAAAATAGCGGAGGCATTAGGGATTAGTTTAGGCAGTGTGCATTTTATCCTACACGAAAGCTTGAAGATGAAAGAGCTTAGAGCAAAATGGCTGCCGCATTTGCTCAACCAAGGCCAAAAAGACGCGCCTGTTTTGGCTTTACAGCGAAATTTGGCCAAGATGTCGAACAATCTGTCGGATTTTTGGTGCAGATTCATGACCGTCGATGAAAGCCGGGTTCATCACTACACTCCCGAGACCCAAGAAGCATCTTGCCAATGGTGTGCACCTGATGAAGGACCTCCGAAGAGGGTGCGGACAACGGCATTGACCGGAAAGGTGATGGCTACAGTTTTTTAAGACCAACGTAGAATAATGCTGGTCGACTACCTTGAGAGCTGTAAAACGATCACAGGAGAATATTATGCAAGACTGTTGGACTGCCGTTAGCAAGAACTCATCGTGAAACGGCCCGCTTTGCAGAAGAAGGTTGTCCCGTTTCACCAGGGCAATGCTCCTGCACACAAGTCCCGGCAAGCATTGGCAAAACTGGCCCAACTGAGGTTCGAACTTATTGAACAACCCTCCTATTCTCCAGACCTGGCCCCTTCTGATTATTTCCTCTTCGGACATTTGAAGAATAGTCTCGGTGGAAAGCGTTTTTCCAGCAATGAAGAAGTTAAGGCTGCTGTCAATGCCTATTTTCAGTCTAACGACGCGGAATTCTACTCAAGAGGTATAAAAGCTCCGAAATCTCGGTGGGAAAAGTGTATTGAGCTTCTCGGGGAGTATATCGAATAAGAAAAATTTAAAAACATGATTTGGAAAATTCTCGGTTTTCATTCTAAGAACTTATTGAACTACCTGTATATATATATTATTGGCTTGACATGTGTACCTAAATGCACACTGTCAGATCAGGGGCGCTTAGGGTGGCAGCATGAATAGACATGTTGAGATATCTAGGGTTTCTCCAGCAGCCCTTGTGGCAGCATGGTCACTGACTCTCATCGGTCTGGTTTATCATATATTCACAATGAGCATCGATCAACAAAATCTATCCAACCGGCGACACCCCGGAGGCCACGCGGCCCCTGTATGTATATATATATATATATATATATGCCTTTGCAGCCCACGGATTTCATTACGTTCTATGCAACGTGGAGGGCTTCCATGAACCACAAGACGAATGTCGATGCAAAGAATGCTGGAGTAAATGTGATAAATACCACGCCGCGGTTTGTCCGGCGGTTCGGTCTATATACGGTGTGTTCAAAACGTATCGCGACTTTTGAATTTTCGCGAGTTACGTATATTCGAATTTCGATTTTTTGTGGCGTTATGTTGGTACTCATGTCTCTCACTTATGCCGACAAGCTCGGCCATTTTGAATGTTCACTTAATTGTTGACAGCTGCTTTGCTTGCACGTGTTTTGGATCGTCTTCGATTTTTACCTATTCAAAAAAATGGATTAAAGAACCTGTATCAAATTTTGTGTGAAAAACGAAATTAAGTGCGCGGATGCATTCCGAATGTTGACTGTGGCATACGGAGAAGCTACCTTGGACCGAAGCAACGTTTATCGGTGGTACAAAATGTTCTCAGAAGGCCGAGAAGATGTGAACGACGAAGAGCGTGCCGGACGCCCGAGCACTTCAACAACAGACGAAAAAATTAATGAAGTGGAGAAAATGGTATTGGCCAATCGTCGAATCACCGTTAGAGAAGTTGCTGAGGACCTAAACATATCGATTGGCTCGTGCCATTCGATTTTTATCAATGATTTGGGCATGAGACGGGTCGCCGCGAAATTCGTACCAAAATTGCTCAATTGCGACTAAAAACAGCATCGCATGAACATTGCTAATGAGATGTTGGACTCTGTCCGCGACGACCCAAATTTGCTCCAGAGGGTCATAACTGGTGACGAATCGTGGGTTTATGGTTATGACGTGGAAACCAAAGCTCAATCATCTCAATGGAAGCTGCCGCACGAACCAAGACCGAAAAAAGCGCGCCAAGTTCGGTCGAATGTGAAAGTTTTGCTGACAGTTGTCTTCGATTGCAGGGGCGTGGTGCATCATGAGTTCTTGCCACAGGGTAGAACGGTCAATAAGGAATATTACCTGCAAGTTATGCGCAATTTGCGCGAAGCAATCCGCCAGAAACGCCCGGATTTGTGGAAGAACAAAAATTGGCTTTTGCACCACGATAACGCCCCTGCTCACACATCGTTGCTTGTGCGCGAGTTTTTGGCCAAAAACAACACACTAATGATGCCGCAGCCACCGTATTCCCCAGATCTGGCCCCCTGTGACTTTTTCTTGTTCCCTAAACTGAAGAGGCCCATGAAAGGACGACGTTACGCTACGCTTGACGAGATAAAGACGGCATCGAAGGAGGAGCTGAACAAGGTTAAAAAAAATGGTTTTTTGAAGTGCTTCGAAGATTGGAAAAACCGTTGGCACAAGTGTATAATATCTCATGGGGATTACTTTGAAGGGGACAAAATAGATATTCATGAATAAATGAATAATGTTTGAAAAAACACAAAAGTCGCGATACGTTTTGAACACCATATGTATATATAAATGGCAAAACGCTAGATCGATTGTTGTGTGGAAAACTGTGATGTAACATAGCTTAGAACTGAGCTTTTTTTATATATGCATATATATATATATATATATATATATATATATATATATATATGTATATATATATATATATATATATATATATATATATGTATATATATATATATATATATATATATATATATGTATATATATATATATATGTGAGAGAGAGAACTGAGCTGTTACGGGGCTGTTAATGAGGCAGAGCGGGGGAGATCACTATCGCTGGGAAGCCATTCTGACATCTCGAGTCTCGTGGGTTCAACTCCAGCGCAACGCAGAACCGTTTCAATACTACGTTGGTTACTTGTAGGCAGAGTTGAGTTAACACTGGAGTTAATCAAGCTCTAAACTATGCATGCTGTCTCTGTCCACGTGTACGTAGGTGTGCATATTTGTGTATACGCGGACTCAGCCGTTGCCGTCAGAACCTTAATTGTCTAGGACAGTATGAAGGCATCAACCCTCTGTAGTGTAATGGCCGACCTGCCCGTCACCATATGCGTTGCAACGCTTCTGAGTGCCTTCTGAGCCGACACAAAACTTTGCTTCGCCACCGCCATCTCCAACGTCGTCGTCGTCGTCGTCATCACCACCGCGCGTATTACACTCTAGTTCTGCACCTGCCGACGGCCTAGCCGAACAGGAGCAGCACCTGCTGTATAGTCGCTGAACGTGGATATTCTGGCCTGTGCTTCTGTCTCCTATCCTATTTCCATATCGCGTCAGCTCGACACGCACACACGCAGGCGTTGTATTAAGATGATATTGTATTAATATTAATATATTAAAAATCGCTTTAGCCAGCAGCGGGGGCAGCTGACATTTTTTTGTTTCTGGTGGCGTCTGCATGCACAGGCAAAGAGCGGAGAGCTCTATCTATGACGAGCTGCCGACTAGCACGTTGCCCCGGCAGCTCTAAGCGGCTGAGTACGTGGACGGACGCAAGCTGGAGAGACGAGCCGAACTAAATAGGGCTAGGGTTGGGTTAAGTGGAATCTTGGTGTTGCCCTTTTGCTCGTGGCCTCACCGGAGAATGATGAGGGCGTCCGACGACGACCAAGGCAGCAGACCGACGCCCTCTGCTAGTAGAAGGGAAAGCTTCAAAACGACGACGCCCCACCTAGTGTCTGAGGTCGGTGGTCGGCCTCAGGTCGCCACCGCTGCTGCTGGCACCGCACTCGTGTCAGTGTAACTACGCTAAGCCCAAGCGCCTAATGTAATAGCAAAGCACGGCAAAAAAAAGGCGAAAATGTGGAGGGAACGATGGAAGAAGAGAGAGATACGAGTACTATTTGGCGTCAGCTGGTTAGCAGGCAGCAACGACCAAACCCATAGGGCCTATGAGGGGAGAAAAGCTGAGAAGCAGAGTATTTCTCTTCCAATCTAGGACAAGCGGGTACGCTGATGGGCTGCCGCAGGGACGCAGTGACGGCTCCCTAAATAAGCCTTGAGAAGTTTGTGCCATCGGAGAAAGCAGGAAACATAAATAGATGGATGGATAAATAAGTAAGGATATAGGAGCTAGCGATGAATGAGCATGAGGTGAGGTAGAGCGAGAATAGGGTATGCGTGCAACACGGTGGGGCAAAACGGCGTACAGAGGTGGCTCGACAAATTAGTTGTCTCTTAGAACTAGGCCGTTAACTCGTCGAATCTTGTCAAGGCAAATCAATCCAGTGAAGAAAAGCTGGTAATATCCCATCGACGCGTACTTGATGCGCCATTTACCTCTTCTTCAGAAGAGCTTCTTCCATGGTGTACTAAGTTCTAATCTTGTTCCATTCATTATTACTTTAAACCTTATACACGCAGAAAATCGGTTTCGTTGCTAGCGCCTATTGATATGTTCCTCCCCTTACATATATATATATATATATAGAGAGAGAGAGAGATACATTGAACACATCACAACACTGCGGATACTAAACCTTTGGGGCACATATAGCAAACACACCAACTTATTTGGTGATTCTAAAATACGTACGCAATACCGTTGTCGGTGTTATACATTATACTGTTTATATAGTGAGCATGCATAGTGATGTAAACTATGTGTATTGATTAGTTCTTAATATGGTATGATGCACACTTTTTACATATACGCTGCTCTACAAATATTACTACCTCGCGTGCTGCACACGCCTCGCGTTCTCTACAAGCCTTCGCTTTACTACGTAGTGCGATAATTCGAATCTCCTCTTAATAGTAAAATTAATGCATTAGCTCACTTTAACGTCACATTTGGATGTATTGGGTTTATGCAAATAGCGCATTTGCTTAAAGCAAAAAGACGAATTTGTAGGAATGCGCGGGTTTATTTAATTATCAATATAGTCTCCTCCTGTTTCAATTATATCTAAATAACTATCACTTTTTTTGTAAAAGTTGTTTTTCCTGGAGGCGACAAAGTATTGTTGTTAGGACGTTCTAGAATGAAAATACTTGCATTTGTTTCCGGTGAAAAAAAGTTGGAAAAGGAAAGCTGAAGTAAGTGATATCCTGAAGGTGCGATAATATCTGGGGAGTATAGAGGGTGCCGATAAAATTCTAGCCCAGATCGAAGATTTTCTAATGACAAACCGAGCAAGTTGGCTTAGTGGCAAAGCCTTTGCCTTACATTCTGGAGGATTGGGTTCGAGACCCAGACCGGCCACTCTTAAATTGGTTTACATGATTTCCAATTTAGACAAAGTAAATGCCGGAGTGGATAAAATTAGCCATGACATGAAAAACCCGTACACGGAAAATTGCCTTTTGGAAAAATCTCAAAAAACAAAAAGTATTACTGACATGGGGCACCGTCCTAAAGCTCATCGGGTTGTTGTGGCCGCTGCTTTGTCAGACGTTCTTAAGGTGGTGGAGTAGAAGAACGATACCAATTAATGGGAAACTGTTTATGCGTTAATTCCAGTTGTTCTACCGATGCCTACTTGCACGCAAACGATAATCGCTTCAGTTTGGCAGAGTGCGAAGCACCAAGTTGTGCAACTGGCGGGCCTAAATCGTCAGACGTGCCCTGGAGCCTTCTCTGCCACATTGGAACGTTCTGCGGCTCACAGTGGCTTTACTTCAACGAAAGAGCAGAAGAGTAGCCGAGAAGCGATCCACGTCGCCCGAGCTTTCATCTAATAATGGCCTACTGCGGTGGTTATCGAAGTTCGGATTTAGGTTTGCTTTACCATTGTTCAAAGAGACGTTTGCTGCTTCGGGCAGGAATACAATAAGGATGCCACTTGTCGCTCTTTTGTTTTACCACTTGCTCTTTAGTTGGCTCACTTCAGTTCTCTGACCCCACTCAGTTGCTCAAAATATAGACATCAACGACGCCTCTTCGTAAAGTGCCGTCATCTACGATTTCACCAGGCACGAGTATCAGCGGCCTGACTCTTAATCCCCAGACGTGCGAAACTTTGCGTGCCCACCGCTTAGATGCGAACATCCTCGCGGGAGTTAGAAGGACTCTATTGGGTTTTAGAAGTACTATTTCAGAAAATGTACAGTGTCTAGAAGCACCACTGATCCCTGAGGAGGTGCGTAAATGCATCAACGCTGGCAACAACAAGCAGTACCGGCAGCACGCTGAGCCAGCTTCCAACATCCCCCTCTCATAGAACAAAAGAACCCCCACGAACCCGACATCGCTTGAAGTTGTCAACAAATTCCCACTTTTCTTCTCCAGTTTGCATATGCAATAATCTCCACTAACCTAGGAGTGCCAACCTACTTGCCCAGTAAGCTGGTTGGCTATTTTTTGTCAGCGTGCGGGCGGACGTTGTATTCAGTTTTACTATTTTCAAGACTTTCCATTTAGGTCTATCACGAGAAAAAGGGTCCATAGAAACTTGTAAGGTTTACGCGATTCCGGACGGCAGGCTGCTTTCGTACAGTTCAGACGTGCTCAGTTTTTAGGCAAAGATAACAACTTACAATACATAGAGTTGTTGCGAAATACCGTTCACCTGAACCGAGAAACTGGGTGGTGCGAAACCAGGTGGTTAGGTGCGACTTTACGGGGGCGTCCTGCTTTTGTTGAACATGATTTTCTAGCGTGGTTTACGCCAGGAGTTATTTAATGTACGAACAGAAGTTAGGGAAGATTTTGACTGCCTTTGCTTAGTAGGAAATCGACCGGAAAGCCCTCGCCGCTTGAAGGATTGGTGGCCAAGTATTGATTGTTGGCTTACCACGAACATGCAAGTTTTTAGATTAAGGGACAGATTCAAGTAATCGCGAACAATGCGCCCGTTGTACTCGGCTAGTGGGAACCATAAAACGCAGGTATCATTGAGATAGGTCTATCTCGATCAGGCGGAATTGCAATTTTGAACCTTCAACGACAGCATCTATTACTCGTCTGGATTTGACTAAAGCATTCAAATTTACAAATATAGCATGACCGAAAGGCGTCACACCATAGTTGCAACAAAAAAAATCGGGCGATTTGAATACAATCGCCTATCTAACGGCGTCACCAACGATGCACTGAAAGTAACTGGTGTTACCATCGGCACTTTGACGGCCAGTTAGTTTCGTCCTGTTCCATACATTATATATGCGAAGCGCCGAAGGGAGCGTGTACGTAATGGTGTGTGGCTTTTCGTATATATTTAGTGGGTGACATAACTAAAATTCGATTGGTGGCGCTCTCTAGCCACAAAGCTATCTGTGAACTTTAGACCATGCTTAGAAAGAATCGCACAATTAAAGTTCTTCTTTCTCTTCAAGAAACTCTTCCACTAGTGCGACAGCGTGTGGTTTGTCGAGCGCGTGGATCAAGTGCGTCTTCGTTTTATTTCAACGAAACGGATCGGCGGCCACATTACCGCCTGTATCTTAAAGAGCGACTTATGATTATTTCATTGCAGTGTCCACGTGTTTTGAATCAATACTTTTTCGCTGGATGTTGTGCTGTATTCCTTAATCCGGTTTCCACTTACATTGACTATAGTGCGAGACTGCAGCAATCAGTAGCTGGGTAGCATTCATTGGGAGCTAAGTTGCGTCAGCATCGTGAGGTTGCTTGGTTCTATTCGGAATGCCGGTGCGAGTTAGATTCGAGCTGTCTGGAGATTTTAGGATTCTTACTTGAAATCGATTAGGCCATTAGCGCGCTGTTATAGCGTGTTGCTAGAGGTTCTCGGTATGGCTGGCTTGCACGCAATGTTATGACACCTCCATAGTTTGCTTCATATTTGAGTATATCTGCTCGCTATAATTTAATATATCTGATCGCTATAATTGAATACATCCAGCGATCGCTATAATTAAATACATCTGCTAGCTATGGCTAGATGTATCTGCA